>APFE031274178.1:79722-160002 GCA_000404065.3 Pinus taeda | reverse complement strand
TTCTTCCTCCATGGTGCGACCAATGGCTTCAAGCTGATCTCGAATGTCTTTAATCTTGTTGAGATGTTCCTGTAAAGATATATGTTCGTCCATCATGATGGAGAACAACTGATTTTTGATAAAGAAGGCTTTGCTCTTGTCGGATGTCTCATGTAATTCCTTCAATTGTTGCCAGATCTCGGCAACTGTCTTGCCAGAAGGAATCTGCGGTAATTGATCATCAGTCACAGATAGCTTGAGGAGCATAACAGCCTCTCGATTTCAATCATCAAACTTATCTTGATCGGTGCCAACTGTACCAGGACGAAGCTCTTTGTTGAGAACGAGCTGATCAAGACGCCTATATTAAAAAATGGTCAACATTCTCTGTTTCCAGATGTTATAATTTTTGCCATTAAAGCGCTGGCTACCTTCCAACATCAGATTGGTGAGTGAAGCCATTTGCACGTTTCCCAAGGCACAGAAAAATACCAAAAAAAATTCGGCACAAATTTTTAAACTGTTTATGAATATATATGATACCCGATACGGTGTAATCACTTGGCCTTGCCTGAGACAGATGCGTGCTGACTGTGGCACGAAGCGTAATAACCAATCTGGAATAGTCGTGCTGACTGTGGCACGAGCTTTTATTGCGTGAATCAACAACTAGAATGGTCGTGCTGATTGTGGCACGGTTGGAATAGTCGTGCTGACTGTGGCACGAGTTTTATTTGCATGAATCAAAACGGTGACTGTGGTGGCACGTCTGGAGTAGTCGCATATGGTCACGTAAAAAAAACACGTTCACGCTGGTCAAAAGACACGATAGACTTCTTCGATAGACCAAGAATCGAGCCCGGTTGCAGAAGCGGAAAGAATCTGGGCCACGGTAAGTCGAGTAACAGAAATGAACGCTTGGACTGAATGAATCTTGGCCACGGTAATATTTGCTTTTGCAGTTAGACAAAACAAAATTCCCTTTGGCCTTCAGTGGTCGGTATTGGTCCTATTGATGTGGTATATTTGCGTCACTTTATCTATGTTGCACAAACTGTTGACACTCGGGATCTTTATTTTCATTTTGACACGTCCTGGTGTGGGTGCTGTGCACTGAAGTTTTCCTTCCGAGTCTGCCAAATCTGTTGAATCAACAAAAATTGCTGTATGTATGTACCCTGAAGTAGCAAAAAAATTTGAGTGCACGATGAACAATACAAAATCGGTTAGCAGATCTGGAAAATACAATGAGCAGCGGCAGCAAACAAAAAAAAAGATGCGGAGTGACAGTGAGCTCGAAGATGTAGCGCCTTTCTTAGTGACTGAGCGTCCCAAAAAAAACTTTCACACGTAATCTCCTGAGATTAACGCCAACAACTGAGATCTGCTCCACTTAAAAACCTGGAATTCACACAAACAAAGAACCCTCGGCTCTCGTAATTCCACAAAACCCAGAATCCACTTATGTATCGAGATAGACGACTGTAAGCTTTTATCACAATGAGTAGAGCCGAAGCTAAGACTCAGTGAAGGCTATCTGGCTTACAGAAGGCTCGACCTTAGAAGGGATTGAGAGAAAGAACTCACGAGATTTAGGACGCAGAGAATAGTTGCTCAAGAAATCTCTTTTTCTGGCTCTGATACCATAAAACAATGCGAAACACGCATATGGATTTCCAAACGTGTTCAATGAATTGATTGAGCAGCAATACTCAATAATAATACAAAGATATTTACAAAGATAGAAACATCAAGTTTCTATGTAAAGAATCAGTTTCATCTAAGAAACTGCTAAAAGAATAAAATTAGCAATAGCTAAAGACTGAGCATTAAACTAAATTAGTATTATTCTAATAACTTCTTCGGGAGTTTAGGAGTCCAACACTTGATGAGGGCATCTATTTTGAACGTACATGGCAGCGTTTGCAGCTTCGACCCATAGAAACATCAAAAGGTTTTGATCATGAAGCATGGCACTAGTGGCTTGTATAATAGAATGATTCTTCCTTTCAGCAACACCATTTTGCTCGGGAGTATATGCGGTAGTAGTCTCTCTTTTAATGTTAGCTTCTCTACAATAGTCATTGAACTCATTTGATTCATATTCGGTTCCATTATCGGTCCTCAATATTTTGATCTTCTTCCCTGTTTGATTTTTGCCCAATGCTTTGAAAGAATGGAACTGTGAGAATACTTTGTCCTTCTTTAAGAAACAAATCCAAGTTTTGCGAGCGAAGTCATCCACAAAGATAACATAATATAAGTATCCTTCCAAAGAGTTCATAGGGATCATACCAGATAGATCATAATGAACCAATTGCAATATGTCGGTAGTCTTGCTATCACTGGAGAGGAATGGTCCCCTTGTATGCTTTCCTTTGACACACCCCTGACAAACACCTTCATGTTCTACTTTAAATTCGGGCATACCTATCACCATCTTCCTCACATCGGCTAGAGCCTTATAATGTAGATGGGCAAACCTCTGGTGCCATAATTTGGATTGAAGAGATGTGTTGCAAGACATAGCTCCCAATGGACTTCCTCCAACTTGATATAGGCTATCAACCCTGAATCCTAGTGTAAACGCATCTTTGAAATTTTTATTCCACACACGTACCTTTCCATCGATGAATGCCACCTTGAATCCTTTGTCCTCCATTGCCGAGATAGATACCATGTTCTTCTTTAGATTGGGTACATATAGTACTTCTTGTAGATGAATGGTGTTACCTTGATTCAATTGAAGAGTAACATTCCCAACTCCCTTCACAGAATAGGTGACATTGTCTCCAAGGATAATTTCCAAATTTGCATCTTTTTCAATCAGATTTGAAAGAGCTTCCTTATACTCGGCGAAGTGCCTTGAGGCACCACTATCAATCAACCAATTTCCCAAGGTGTCCGGAGGAGAGGCGGTAGAGAGGGCAGATATAAGATAAAATTCTTTTTGCTTGTTATCAACAACATTATATTCATCATACCTGGAGTTTTTTGATCTTTTGGGAGGGCGACCATTTCCACGTTGAGTGGCGGGAGCATTCCCTTTTCCTCTGTTGTTGAATTTGCTATTCCTTTGATTGTTGTTGCCCCTGAAATTATTGTTGTTGTGGTTGTCATCATCATGAGGTGTATCCCTTCTATTAGGACGCTCCCTGACATAGTGGCCAAACTTGTTGCAAATGAAGCATCTTCCCTTCCTTCCATTATTGAAACTCGGTCTTCCTTGACATTGCTTCCTTGAACTCGCATTGTTCTTCTATTTAGCATGAGTGGAGAATGCAGTAGGATCATTCCTATTTGAAGGCATATCTAGTTCTATCATCTTTGTTTCTTCTTGAGAACATCTGGTCAACAATTCTTCAAAACCTGGAATTTTGTTGTTGCTAAGAATAGTAGTGTTGAACACGTGTCATTCTCGAGGGAGTCCTCCAAGAGCAATGAGAGTAAGCTCCCTATTAGAAATAGCTTCTCCAATCGAAAGAAGATTATTTTTGATCTCAGTATTCCTCATGAGGTAGGATTGAATGTCTTCACCTCTTCCCTCCTTTATATCCTTTAGCTTGTTTTTGAGAAAGAGAACTTGGGTTGTATTGCTAGCTTTGAACATGCCAACCAACCTGTCATATATCTCCTTTGATGTGTTCAAATCAGAGACGTAAGCAACTAAATGCTTATGAATAGAATCCATGATGATTTTCTTTGCTTTGATTTCATCCTTCTTGTGCTTTGTTTTAGCAGCAACCAGTGCATTAGAAGGAGGTTCAGTAATCTTTCCCTGCACATAGTCCATAACATCTATAGTCAAATCAAGAAACATCTTCCATGCATGATAATTAGACTTATCATGAAGCTTGTCATTAGATTTGAAGTAGGATGTGGAGGCCATTGGCTCTTGTCCTTATCCAACAATTCTCAGTGATTTCTCTTTTCACCCTTGCTTGGGTTTTGTCTTCTCCTCAGCTTTGATACCATGTTAGTTTTAGATAACAATGGTATGTTCTATGCTTAAGAGAAATTTACTTCAATTTTCTTATTAGCCCAATATCAATTTCCAGATTAGCAATTACATTAACATAACAGTAAATGCAGGTAGAACATAAATAAAACAATAGAAGACAAGCCAAGACAAGAGGACACAAGATATGGTGCCAGCCAGGGACAAACCCCAATGTGGGGAAACCCTTTTATCAATTCTTCTTATTATTCTTCAAAAGTTCAGTAAAGAGAAAGAGTACAATATGTACTATTCACTTGCCCAATCAAAGTGAAATCTATTCAATCAAACAACAACCACATGAAGCCCTAACCAGAAAGTCAATGTTGGTCAATGGGGCATATTTTGACCTCCAAAATAGTGCGTTCAAACCCAGTCAACTCGACCTCCAATAGTCATTCGAAGCAGACCAAAAGTCCCGAAAAACTCAATCAAAATTGGTCAACGTTGTAGTCAAACCCTTTGCAGTCAACACTGGTTAAACAATATGGATTGCCTCGATTTCTATGCCTAGAAATGCGGCCTGCCCAAACATAAATTATCCCACCAAAATCACAGTCAAACAAGGTCAATGCTGTTGGTCAAACACTGGTCAAACTTCCCTGAAATTCGGTCAATGCTGAAACGAAAAATCTGTCTTCTTCTTCGCATGTGTGGAGAGAGAGAGGAGCCTAGAAATCTGTACCCAATCAGATGAGGAGAGAGAGATGTATGAGAAGATGAGTGATGATCAAATGAGGACAAGTCACCTTCTATTTATATGCAAACGTTGAGGATGAATAGATGTGACTATTGGGTTTCTAACATTAGTTCGCTGGTTGACCTTGGCAATTTGTCCATAAAAAAAATAAATTCATAATTCCATTTGTACATGTCAGAATGTGATGATCTTTAGATCAATCCTACACCTCTCAGAGAGAGGAATCCAATAAAAATATGAGCAACATCATATTAGCTGTCCAAGGTGGAGTTTGGCCCTAGTTTCCAAATTTAGGAAGAATCCACTGCTAAAGTCAGACTTGCATCCAATGTCTAGTGCTATGATCCTTGCGCTACGTATTCCCTCAGTGAGTAGTTATTGGCTCATTGTTGCAGGGCACACTTCCAATGTGTTTTTGATTCCATTTGGCAATGCTAATGACCAAAACAAATTCATTCCCCAACTTTCCCTTCTCTGCTACACAGTCCTTCTAGAAATCCGCTCATGCCCTTTTGTGCGGTCGCTCACCTTCCAAGTTCCTTGGCATCCTCTTCTATGCTACATAGTCCCTTGGGCGATCCATCCCTTGGCAAGTTTTCCTCGCATCAGAAGTGTTGAAATGTGTAACTAGGTTCGGTCTTCATAAATATGAAATGTACTCTTGATTCTTATATATTGTAAAAGTAAAGAAAAATTATTATTGTTATTTTTGTAGCATGGGTTTCATGCTCAAGGTCATTTTATTTAGAGGTCAAGCACCCATTGAGTGCTTCCAGGGTTTGTCTTAGTGTCAAGAAGTCAATAGAGTCGTTTTCATATGAAGAAGACCCCATTGGGCACGTTGTAACATGTCAAAAGAGTTATTTTTGGATTTAAAAGTGTCAGAATACCCTCAAAGTCCAAGTCGGCCTCATTAGGGCACATCGTCCTCCTTGGAAGCCGATATATAGGAGGGAACACGACCTCCTATTGACACTCACTCACTTTTCATCTCCCACACGTGCGAAGGGAAGGCTTGGGTTTTGCAGTTGCAAGGTTGAAGTTGTGAAAGTTGCAGAAAGAAGGTCAAAGAGAAGCAACCCAAGCAAAGCTTAAAGGAAGCTTTGGAAGCCCTAAAATTGCGCACACGTGTGGAAGCAACAATTGTTGCGGGGGCCGAAAATTTCAAACCGACAGTGGAGGCCGAAATTTTGTAGCGGGGGGTCGAAATTGTGTAGTTGGAAGAGATTTGTCTCGGTTTGACTTGGATAGAAGAAGCACATCATCAAGAAGGTTTGGCTTGGTCTTAGAAGGAGCAAAGGTCAAAGGAAGCCTTGGAAGCCCTAAAATTTCTCACACGTGGAAGCAACAACTGTTGTAGGGGCCGAAAATTTCAGACCTGCAGTGGAGGCCGAAATTCTGTATTTGGGGGTTGAAATTGTGTAGCTGGAAGAGATTTGACTGGGTTTGACTTGGATACAAGAAGCATATCATCAAAGGTTTGACTTGGTCTTGGAAGGGTATTGGTCTTGGTCTAGAGGTCTTGGAATTCGTCATTTGAAGAATCTATAAGAAGAGGAGATTTGTGGGTTTTCCTCTCAAGTGGAGAGTTTTTGGCCTTGGCTTGCAGCCTACATCTCGTGTTCTTGAGTATTGTTGATCTTCTTGTTTTTGGTAGCTGTTTGATGATAGGAACAACATAATATTAAGAGAAGAAGCTAATAATCAAGAAAAAGTAAAAATACATCACAAGTAATTATCCAGCTTAAGAGAAAGCATCCTAATTGTAGCTTTATAGATTTGCCAACATGGTTTTAAAGCTAAGGTTGACTAAGGGCATGATGAAGATCACTACATCTTTGAAGAAGTCATTGAAGCAGTTTTCAATGGTGGCAAGTCATCTCAAGCAAAGCATCAAAGCTTTTTGGAATCTCCTATTATCTATCAAGAATCATATAATGAAGACTTCTACAAAGGACAAAGGGTTGTTCTCAGCACTTACAGGTATGTTTGGAGATAAAAATATATTGGGTAATCAACAGTGGAGTTGTGAAATTTCTAAATCTACACATCAGAAATCCTACTGCAATCACTGGTTTATCATCTCCTACTTGTTATTACATTCAACAAGTTATTTAATTTATAAACAGTGATGAAAAACACTACTGCAGACTACACCGACATACAGATCATAAACTGAAAATATATTTGACAAACACACAAGGGACACCGTTATTTTTGGACAACACGTCTCCGGAAAAACCCAATGCGGGAAAACTGGTGCAACAGATAGAGGGTTTGTATTATTAAGCAAGCATAATCTGAGTACAACAGGTTGCCTCTCACACGGCTAACCTTCCAAAGAAATCACGGCAGCAAGAAATACATACGAGGGTCTACCTTGTTCTCTAAGTCACAACTGATCCACTGAGTGGCTTGACTCTGACAAACACCGCGAAATCCTAGTGCAATCATTGCTTGGGCCAGTGTCTTGCCTCTAGTAGACTGCGTCACCCCTTCTGCTGGATTGATTTGCTGGAGGAAGACTGTTGTTCAACCCTCCCGGCTTAGAACCTTTCTTCTCTGGCAAAATCTCGAAATTTTGACGAATATCCTGCACTGCCGTTACAAGAGACCCTCTTGGCCTACGTCAGCACTGCGTGAGCCCCTTCCTGGGCTGCGTAGGGCTTTGCACTGCCTCTCTGATGCTATGGTTGCCTCTCTGCCTGGTACTCTTTGGCTCAGAAATCCTTTCCGATCCAAATCTCTACTTCTACCCCTCTCACTGCAACTCAGATCACCTATTCGATTTTCTCAGCAAACCTCGCCCTAGAAAAATCGAACTGACTGACCACTTGGTGTATCTCCAACTGACCCTGATGAATCAAGGCCCGAGATTAAGTCCCTAATCAATGACTAAGATTAAAATGAACTTGATCATCGCCTCTTAGAAGCTTCTCACCCATATTTTTATTAATACCCATTAATATTTTTATTTTCCTATGTTTAGACTTAAGAACCCATTAAAAATATTAATTATTTTAATAACTCACAATCCGAGCGGAATTTCTCCAAACGATTTTTGGGTCTTGGCTATCTTCTATATTCTAGCCCCTCCACAAAATTTTGGAGCTAGTGCACATCCAATGCTAACCAAAATCAATACACCCTCTTAGCGAGGAACGTGCTCTAGCAATACTCCCCAATAGAAGCATCACACTGATCCACGACATGGGTCCTTTGTGTTGTTGATGCTTGGCTTGCTGCCCTTCATCCCATGACATTGGCACTGTCACTTCTACATCTATATTGCAAATCCCTCTCAATATGCTGCATCATGTTGCCTATAGCAATGCCACTGCTAACTGCTGCACTGCAACTTAGTTGCTAAGAAGTAAGCAACTGAAAATCCACCCAAAAGCTGACATGTTGGTCAGTCTGGATACCCCGTGATGCTGAAGCTACCTCTGATGCTAATCTATGTTGACCCTCTGCTGCTACTGTGCTGCTGCAATCTGCTATGTCCCTCTCGCACTGCCGCAACCTCCATTGCACTGCTTTAGACTCTGGCACTCCAACTCTACCACTGTTGCTCCATCATCCCTCGCACCAATTGACTCCTGTCGTTCTGCTACTGTCATTAAGTGCTCCCATAGCCCCACCTCTTCTCCAGCGGTGCATGAGCACTCATGGCACAATCCTTGTCATCATCCTCCTTTTCAGCTTTCGCTGGAGTAGCCTTCGATTCAGACTTCTCTTCCTTGCCCTTCTTCCGAGGGCACTGATTGGAGAAATGCCCCAGTTCCCCACACCTAAAGCATTTGATTTTGGTTGTCTTTCTTTTTCCTCTTCTGCTTCCCTGGTTGTCCCGCTGATGCGAGAGCTGCATCCTCCTCTTCCTCCTTTACCGCTACTTCCTGCCTTGGTTAATCGCCTGATCTCTTCTTGTCGAAGAGCTGTCCGCATCTCCTCCCAACTGGGTAGAGAAGCTCCACCCAAGATGCTCTGGACAAAGGTCTCCCAGTGTTCAGTGACTGCATTCAGGGCAGTCCTGACCATGAACTCAGGATCTAGTGTAGACCCCATGGAAGGCAGTAAGCCTCGAATCTCTTGCAACCTGAGAAGGAAGGGATCGATTTCTTCTCCCTTCTGCGTCTGATATTGTCTCAGCTAGTTCTCAAGCACATCTTCCATTGGACGGAAGTTCCCTCATACAAGGTGGTCAAGGCCTCCCACATTTCCCTTGCTGTTTCCTTTTCAACAATATGTGGGATCACATGATCCTTGACCCCGTCCAGGATCATGCACTTTGCCTTCGCTTGTGTCTCCTCGTATTTCTTGAGAGGAACAACATTGATCGGTACAACCACCACTTTCAAGGCGTAATCCTTGATGCGATTCTTGTCCAAGAATGCCAGGATCCTGGCCTTCCAGATGACAAATTTGGATGCTCCATCCAATTTGTCCTGATCCCTCAGTCCATTGATTGCCATATCTGCTCAAACAAGTGTAGGACATGTTCTTTTCTCCCTCTCTTATTGGTGCCCCAACAAGACTCAGATCTAGATTTATTTGGCGCTAGAAATCCTCTAAGGAACAAGTTCTTTCCAGACTCCCTCTAAGTCCTGATTTCATTCACGGAAATCCTCCCTCCAAATGTCGAATCACTCTTATCAAATCCTCCTTTGCTGCTGTTTAGCAACCTAGATCTAGATTTCTATGGCAAGACACTGTTCTGCACCAACAACAACAACGTCCCACCAGCACCACAAATCGAATTTGCACTGCTTCTCCTGCCCCGACAACTAACTGAGCTGAGCCCCTCAGGGTCTGCGCTAGCCTAGAGAGCTGACACAGTCATTGCGTGAGCTCTTCTCAGGTACTGCGTCACCCTCCACTAGCTCAGAATGCTGACGTAGGGACTGCGTGAGCCTCTGCGTTACTCCTCTGGCTTTGCGTTACTCCAACTACTCCTCTGCCTCTGTGTTACTCCTTCAACTGCTCCTCTGGCTCTGAACAAACACTGTCACTCGGCACAACTGCTTCTCTGCAGCAGTTTCGCTGGATCTCTCAGTTTATGGCTTCAGTGTCCTATGATCTGCAATGCTCTGATACCATGTGAAAATTTCTAAATCTACACATCAGAAATCCTACTATAGTCACTGGTTTATCATCACCTACTTGTTATTACATTCAACAAGTTATTTAATTTATAAACAGTGATGAAAAACACTACTGCAGACTACATTGACATACAAATCATAAAATGAAAATATATGAGACAAACACACAAGGACAACATGTCCCCCGAAAACACGTCCCCCGAAAACCCAATGCGGGAAGACTGATCCAATAGATAGAGGGTTTGTATTATTAAGCAAGCAGGATCTGAGTACAACAGGTTGCCTCTCACACCGGCTAACGTTTCAAAGAAATCATGGCAATAAGAAATACATTCGAGGGTTTACCACATTCTCCAAGTCACAACTGATCCATTGAGTGGCCTGACTCTGACAAACACTGCGAAATCCCAATGCGATCACTGCTTGGGCCAATGTCTTGCCTCTAGGAGACTGCGTCTTTGCTGGAGGAAGCTTGCTGTTCAACCCTCCCAGCTCAGAACCTCGCTTCTCTGGAAAAATCTTGAATTTTTGACGAATATCCTGCACTGCCACTGTAAGAGACCCTTTTTTCCCTGCATTAGCACTGCATGGGCCCCTTCCTGGGCTGCGTAGGCCTCTGTGCTGCCTCTCTATCTGGTACTCTTTGGCTCGGAACTCCTTTCTGATCCAAATCTCTGCTTTTGCCCCTCCCACTGTAACTCAGATCACCTATTCGATTTTCTCAGCAAACCTCGCCCCAAAAAAGCAAACTGACTGATCACTTGGTGTATCTCCAACTGACCGTCAAGCCTCCTCTTATACTTTTCTTGTTGATGAATCAACGACCGAGATTAAGTCTCTAATCAATGGCTAGGATTAAAACAGACTTATCCTCACCTCTTAGAATCTTCTTACCCATATTTTTATTAAAACCCATTCATATTTTTATTTTCCTAGAGTTAGACTTAAGAACCCATTAAAAATATTAATTATTTTAATAACTCACAATCTGGGAGAGATTTCTCAAAACGATTTCTGGGTCGTGGAGATATTATGTATTCTACCCCCTCCACAAAATTTCAGAGCTAGAGCACATCCGATGCTACCCAAAATCAACAGGAGCATCTAGACAGTTGATAGGTGAGCACAAACAATTAAAGACCCTATCAAGAGGAAAATCTTCCTACTTTGTTGAACTTGGTGACAAGAAGAGCTATCTTGTAAGAGGAATTGGATATGTTGGAAATACCGAGAGGGACAGTGAATCAATATTTCTTTTCAATTGTTAGTTTTACCAGTTAGATCGCTTATATTTAGAACACAAAATGAACAATGAGAATAAATGCTTTTATTAATTTCTTCTTTATAATAAATCAAGTACAATATATGTAGGGCTCCAACCCTAGATGAAGACATTGATCTTCAATCTCCCAAGCTCCAACCTGTGTTTGTCAAGCACCGACTTGGACTTCCAAGGCTTCAACCTTGTCAATTTTGAGGCACCAACCTCAAGGGCTGCAATCCTATATCTCGGTCAAGCTCCGACTTGGTTTCTGGAGGACTTCGATCCTCTAGGGCTCCAACCCACAACTTCAGTTCGTTGAGATAAGTTTAATAGTTCTTCAAGGCTCCCAATATCTTCTGCAACCAGCCTTGACAATAATCTTCACCTTCAACAATGCCCTTGATCTCTAAAGCACTTAGCTCATCAATGACAACTTTGTCTTCTCAGAAGGTGTCTACAACTCTTCATGTTACCCAAACAAAACTTCTTCAAGGTCACCTCATGATGGCTTTAATGCATCATGGTCTTCAACAATCTCCACAAATCTTCAATATGCTGCTTCACAAAGTTCTCCAACTCTGTTCTATTCTCTTCTCAAGAGAAGACTTCAACATGTTCTATTTGTCCAATCCCAATAAATCAACACTTCAACCACGACAACTATGAGAATTTTGACCACGACAGCTTGAACAACGACAACTATGGCAACTTCGACCACAACAACTACGACAACTTTGACCACAACAACTACGACAGTTTCGACCATGGAAAATACAACAACTATGACAACTTCAACCACAGTAGCTTCAACCACGACAACTACGACAACTGCGACAACTTCGACTAAGGCAACTATGAAAACTTTGACCACGGTAGCTTCAACCACAACAACTACGGCAGTTGCGACCACGACTACTACGACAACTTCAACCACGACAACTACGGCAACTTCAACCATAACAACTACGACAACTTCGACCATGGTAATTACAACAACTTCGACCACTACAATTATGACAACTTCGACCACATCAACTACGAGAACTTCTCTACTCCTAGCTCGAATCTGTGGGAGACTATTTAACCCAAGAATAATTCCACAAACTTGTCTTTCTTGCTTTTCTATGCCACGATTGCTTCTCTACCTCTTGTCTTGTTTCGACCGAAAAATTTGAGCTTGAATGGACAAATTTAGGTTTATATTTATAGTGGTTTTTCCATATTCTGAAGGGACATGTCTCTTTGCCAATGGTTATGAGCCTACTCAAGTTGGCTTGGACAGTTTGACAATTTTTGACATATGCTAATTTCAAAAATTGATTTCTCTTCAACGGTAAGGAATTAGGAGGCATGTGAGTACTCATTGGAAAGCTTATGACCTCGTCTATAAGTTGATATAGTATTCCCTTCAAGATATGACCTCTAACAATGGAAATTTAATTTCATAATATGCATATTTTTTCATAACAACCCTATTAAAAAATTTCTTTTATGGAATTAGAGCATCAAGTGGATTAGAATTTTTTCACTATTTTGACATGCTAGGGCATGTGATCTTCATGCATTAGGATTGCATACAAGGACTATGGTTTATTTGACATATTCCTACATCTAGGGTTACTAGATTAGAGCTTCATCACATGGGAATCATGAGCATCATTCAACAAGGCTAGGGTGCCTTTTCAATATGTCTTCATGGGCATCTTCAACAAGGTATCTTCTTTCTTAGGGCATCTCCAACAAAGCTTAGGCAATGCATATAAGCGCAAGTTATTGGCTTGCCATCATTAATGACCAACATGGCTAGCTTCAGCAATGCAATCATGATATCATAATGACGTCATTGTGAAGCGAACAAAGTTCCTTCTTCAGATTAATTACTCCAGAAGACTTGGAATATAAAGATATCCATGAGGATACAAATATTATATATTAAATGTGTGAATAAGAATGATTATACAATGAGAGTGAGAGGCTTGCTTATATACAAAGCAGGTATCTCTTCATGGAGAGTTATGTCTCATTTAGACATGACTCTTCAACCTAATTACTAATTAACTAATCATTATTTATGATTATTATCATTTACATGATTTTACATTATTTCCTATATATTTATTCATAACATTGCCTTCCTCCTCAAAAAGCTTTGTCCTCAAAGCTTGTTGATGAAAAAGGCTTGATCTTTTTTTTGGGTTTGAATGTCTTCTCGTCTTTGAACAATCATCTTCGTCGATTGAGAAAGGATCAGACCATCAAATTGACAAACAAAATTGATATGATCTTCTGATTGACAAACAAAATTGTCGCATTGAGAAGGGATCAGACCATCCTAGATTAATCTTCTGTGGAATATTTTGATCACTAGAATTTTGTAACAACTTATCATCATAGGACTGGATTGAGGTTACATCGCTCTTCTCTGGAACATCAGTTTGTTGTTTTTGTTCTGAATGGTCCCGATACGTAGCATGGTTGAGTTGTCCACTCTCATGATTTGGATGTTGATAGGGAACTTTTTTGGTTTGATTTTCCCTTATTAAGTGTGATAAATTTATTTTATTTACTTTAGGTGTCGATGTTGTTGACTTGGTTACATAATCTTCACTTGGGGTGTTTATTATCTGAATTGCAACATCTAAGTGCGTCTTTTCTTTAACTAGTTTGCATTCTTCTTGAGTTATGATATTCACTGGACCGATATTTGTTCCTTTACCTTCGATTTGGACTGACGACTTCGACATTTCTTTCGTGATAAGTTCTTCTAAATTATTTTCCAATGATTTCCTAACATCCTTAAGTTTTTTAATTTGAGTGAGTAGACTTCGATTATGGTTTCTGAGACGTAAAATTTCCTCATTTTCTGAGTCAACTTTATTTTGGTATTCAAGCTTCTCAATTTTTAGACACTAGATTTGTTCTGTTAACCTTTGGTTAAGGTTCTTTAGGCATAAAATTTCCTCTTCTTTTCATGATAGATTTTCGTTGTGTTTCTTTTCAGAAACTTCCTTTTCTTGTTCTAACTGGTGTTTCTTAGCTTTACATTTTCTTAATTGTGTAAGTAGCTTTTGACTATGCTCCTTCAAACATGAATTTTCCTTATTTTTGTTGGATATGAATTCTTCAAACTCTTTCTGCTTCTTAGATATTGTTTCTGGATTCTCTTGAATTATTAGTTTCGAAATATCCTTAATATCTTTTGCTGAAGGCATTATCAGTTTTGATTTTGTTGTCATGTCTTGGAACGTGATCATCTTCTTCTTGTAAGGGAACATCAAGAATTTGTTTTCTGTGTTTAGAATGAACGTACCTAATTCCTTGAACCAAGATCGACCGAAAATTATGTCAACCTCCTTGTCAACCATAGTTATGACACAAAATTGAGATATGTGCTCATAATGATCAATTGTCACTTGTAAATCATTAATTTCATATTCTTTTCCGCCAAAAAAATCTTTCTCGTTCACTTACATTTGGCTCTAGAATTAATAGTTGATTTGCCAAATTAATATTAATGTAATTATCTTTAATATTTGGATTAATGGCAATGTTAATCTCTTTCCTTTGGATACACCCTTTCAATGTAAATAATTTAAAATTTACAATTGGAATACCTTGATAGGAGAATCTTCCTTCTTTTATTTTCAAATTAGACTCCATTTTTTTTTCTAATGATTGATCCGATTTGTTTTGTGGAGATGACTTAAGGTATTATATTTAAAGTTCTTTTGGACTTTGTAGTTCAAACCTCCTTTAAATGTGCCTTTTTAATAATATATATATATATATATATAATTCTTCAAATCTCTTTTAATCCAAATTCCTATTATCCTTAATATTTCAAAACTCCCTTCTATTCTTTTTATATAATTCTACTTACTCTTTTTTTCCTTTTGTATTTTAAAAAGAATATTTAAATATTGTTTCAATTGGCTTCTTTTAAATATCTTATTGTCCTTTGTATTTATTTTTTTAATTTCATATAACTCGTTAAACTTTAACTTTAATTCAAATTCACTTCAACATAAACTCTTAACTGATATTTTCTCCTTGTGTAACCTTTTATATTAATACCCACTTTGTACTTTTATGATAATTTTTTTTGACTTGAGCTTTTCTTTAAATACCCCTTTAATATAATACTTCTCTTTATATATCTTCACCTTTGGCGTATATTATAAAATATATGTTCACTTAAAATATATGTTCACTTAAGTACTTTTGACTCGCTTAATGTTCTCCACGTAAAAAGTAAAAACTTACCATTCACATAAATAGATTTTTTATTTCTTTTGTTTTTCATTTACTTTTAAAATACCACGGGCAATTACCATTACCATTGGTTTCTAAAACCACGGGCTTGTAAACCACTTAATGAAGAATCAAAATAATATTATCTATTCTTCACGTAAAAAGTATAACTTACCATTCATGTAAAGATATTTTGTATTCCTTTGTTTTTCTTTTACTTTTAAAATACCACGGGCTATTACCATTGGTTTCTAAAACCACAAGCTTGTAAACCACTTAATGAAGAATCAAAATAATATTATTTATTCTTCACGTAAAAAGTATAACTTACCATTCCCGTAAAGAGATTTTATATTCCTTTTGTTTTTCTTTTACTTTTAAAATACCATGGGCAATTACCACGAGTTTCTAAAACCAAGGGCTTCTCCACGTAAAAAGTTTTAAATATACTCCCTCTTATCTTTATTATGCACTTTTCATCAATAATGTAGAACCTTTTTTATATATATGAATGTTCTCCTTCAAAATTTACATTGGACTATATTTATTTATTTTAATTTTAATTTTTTTAATCTTTATATGTACTTATTTTATTTTTATTTTTTTGATTTTGATTTTTTTCTATATTTTTTTTGAATGGCTAAATGGTTGATAGTGAAATGGAGAAACTCGAAATTCTTGTATGAAACACTTCAACAACAACGATGTTGATGAATTTGATGGTCAAAGACCTGGATCGATGAACACGACTCTGTGCAGCGGTGGAGCGGCCAGAGGATCGTCGCTGCTCCGATACCAAATGAAGCGAACAAAGTTCCTTCTTCATATTAATTACTCTAGAAGACTTGGAATATAAAGATATCCACGAGGATACAAATATTATATATTAAATGTGTGAATAAGAATGATTATACAATGAGAGTGAGAGGCTTGCTTATATACAAAGCAGGTATCTCTTCATGGAGAGTCATGTCTCATTTAGACATGACTCTTCAACCTAATTACTAATTAACTAATCATTATTTATGATTATCATCATTTACATGATTTTACATTATTTCCTATATATTTATTCATAACACATTGCTAGCGCTTCGTTTTGGAAAGTGCATCTAAATTTTCATTAATCAAGTATGGTTTAGGTCTCCTAGGGTTTGCACAATATCTAGGGTTTGTTTCAACAATTCAACTATGATGCCATCAATGACAACTTTATTCAACAAGATCAACCTCGCAGGTGTTGGAGAATGGAGGAAACATACATCTCAACAACATTCTATTCGTACCAGGTTTGCAAAATAATTTACTTTCTATTTCATGTCCAGAAGATAAGGGAGATAAAGTCACCTTTATAGATGGAAAGATTGTGGTATGAGATAAAGGCTCTAGCATCAACAATGCAAAATTTGTTGGGATTCGAGAAGGAAGACTGTACAGGTTGCTGACACCTCTCACTCAAGCTTTGGTTCACATTGAAGTAATTCCATGTGAACTTTGGCATAGAAGGTTTGGACACCTTCAATACAGAATCTTACCGACTCTAAATTCAATGGTGAATGGCATCCCTGAACTTAAGGAGGATCATGAAGGAGTATACAAGGGATGTGCATTAGGTAAAAATGTTAAGAAACCATTTGGAAGCAGTGCTTCAAGATCAAAAGAAATCCTGGATCTCATTCATTCTGATGTCTGTGGTCATATGTCCACAAATTCTGTTGGAGGTCATCTATATTATGTAACTTTCATTGATGACCACTCAAGAAAAACTTGGATCAATCTGCTAAAGTCCAAGGATGAAGTATTCAAAAATTTTCATGAATTCAAAGCAGAAGTAGAAAACCTTTCAAAAAGAAGGATAAAAGGTACTAAGATTTGATAATGGAGGAGAATACACTTCAAAAGAGATCATAACTTTTTGTAAGGAGGATGGAATTAAGAGGGAGTTGATAGGTCCATATAATCCACAAAAAAATGGAGTAGCAGAATGAAAGAATTGCTCGATTGAGGAAAGTGTTGGAGCCATGTTACATGATCAAGACTTAAATTTTTGTGGGGTGAAGCAACAAAAACTGTTGTCTACATTCAAAATCAAAGTCCTCATAGATCATTAGACAACATGACTCCTAAAGAAGCATTCACTGGGAGGAAACCAAGTGTGGGCCATCTTCGGATATTTGGTTGTCATGTTTACATTCACATCCTGAAAGATAAAATAAAGAAGTTGGATCCTACAAGCATGAAGGGAATATTTGTTGGCTATAGTAACACTTCAAAGGCATAGGATCTACATAAAGGAAGGGCACATAATCAAAGTAAGCCGAGATGTGATCTTTGATGAAAGTATTGCATTCGAGAAATCTAAGGATCTCCCGATTGACTCTGATGATGAAGAACTTCCAATATTTGAAGAATGTCCTAGGGAGGAAGAGGATTCAAATCATGAAGAAGAAGGTCCCAGTGAACCTGTGCAACAGGTCATCATCCCTGAAAGTAGAAAGAGACCTAACTGGTTAAACTTTACTCTTCTAGATGCGGAAGGACATGGAGTAGCTAAGGGTACATTCAAGGAAAGTAAGAAGCCTAAAAGATATTCAGGGTATGCAACCTATATGACTAAGTTAATTGAAGTAGAACCATCCACCTTTGAAGATGCTATTAAACATAAAAAATGGAAAGATGCCATGAATGAAGAATATCAACCAATAATGATGAATGGGGTTTGGGAAATCGTTCCTAGGCCTGAAGACAAATCTGTGATGACTTCCAAGTGGATCTACAACGTTAAACATGCAACAGATGGAAGTATTGATAAATATAAGGCAAGATTTGTGGCTAGGGGTTTCTCCCAACAAGAAGGCATCACTTATGAAGAGACATTTGCACCTACAACAAGGTATACAACTATACGATTATTGGTCTCTTTGGCAACATCGATGGGATGGAACATCCATCAAATGGATGTCAAGATAGCATTCCTGAATGGTACTATTGACGAAGAAGCATATATAGAACAACCCTTGGGATTTGAAGTGAATTATAGAGAGATTCATGTTTGCAAGCTGAAGAAGGCACTTTATAGCCTTAAGCAAGCTCCAAGGGCTTGGTATGCAAGGATGGATACATATCTACAAAGATTGAGCCTCTCGAAGAGTTTTGCTGATCCAATTCTCTATATCAAGGTTGTGAAGGGTGGGCCCGTAATCATTCTTCTGTATGTGGATGATCTTCTAATGAAAGGTGTGGAAGTTTGTATTCAAGAGTGCAAAAAGCAATTGGTAGCAAAATTCGATATGAAGGATCTAGGGCCGATGCACTATTATTTGGGGTTGGAAGTTTGGCAAGGACCTAATGAGATATATTTAGGTCAAGGAAAATATGTGATTAAGACGCTGCAAAGGTTTGACATGATGGATTGCAAACCTATGACAACCCCTATGATCATAAATTTGAAGCGGCTAAGGAGTTCCGATTCAAGCCCTGTGGATCCTACAAGGTATAGAGAATTGGTTGGCTCTTTGATGTATTTGGTGAATACTTGACCAAACATTTATTTTGCAGTGAAAATTCTCAGTCACTTCCAGGTAGAGCCCAAGCATGACCATTGGATAGCAGCCAAGCATATACTGAGATTTCTGCGAGGAACAATCCACTACTGCGTGAAGTATGATAGAAAGAATGATGTCCACTTGATTGGATATACAGATTCTGATTGGGGAGGCAGTGAGACAGATGGGAGAAGCACTACTAGAGGAAGTTTTATTTTGGGATCCTCTATGATAACTCGGATGAGTAGAAAGCAAGAGTCAATTGCTTTGAGTAGTGTTGAGGCTGCATACATTGCAGCGTGTGAAGTAAGCACAAAAGTTATTTGGTTGAGGAAGCAATTGTCCAATTTGTTTGAAGGACCGTTGGACCCTACGGTTATACATTGTAATAACACTAGCTACATAAGGTTTTCTGAAAACCTAGTGTTCCATGGAAAGACAAAGCACATACATAACAAGTATCTTTACATATGAACGATGGTGCAAGATGGAGTGTTGCTGCTGTAGTATATCTCCACTGATGAGCAGGTAGCTGACATTTTGACAATTCACTTCCTAATAAGAAGCTTGTGTATTTGAGAAACAAGCTTGGATTGGTTGATATATTCTCCCTAGTTGAGAGGGAGGGATAGAAACATAGTTCTTGTTTTCACTTCGTGAAGGATTGGGTGAGTTTTTGGCTTTTGATACTCTTTTAGGATGAGGTAGGGCATCCAATAGGTAAGAGTAGTCGAAGAGGAAATTCCTTGAGGATGTGTCATTCCAAGATAGGAATTGTCCTAAAGAACACACCCTTTGAACACCCGGGTGGGGTATGTGCCTTGAGAGACAATGATGATGGTGTCTATCAGTCATTGGTCTTGCCAACATTGTTCTCTGATCTTGTGGAGAGATAGAGCTGTTAGTCAAGGCCTTGCTCTGTGACAATGCGGGTTGGTATGATAAGATGCAAAGAGATAAGCTGAAATGATAACTTATAAGATGGCTTACCAATCCAACTCTTCTTATGAGATTTCTTCAGTTTGAGAATGTACATGTACCATTATGAATACCTCCCTAGTTAAGAAGGAGTGTTAAAATGTGTAACTAGGTTTAGTCTTCATAAATATGACATGTATTCTTGTTTCTTGTATACTGTAAAAAGAAAGAAAAAATATTATTGTTATTTTTGTAACATGGGTTTCATGCTCAAGGTCATTTTATTTAGAGGTCAAGCACCCACTAAGCACTTCCTAGGTTTGTCCTAGTGTCAAGAAGTTAATAGAGTCATTGTCATATGAAGAAGACCCAATTGGTCACATTGTAACATGTGAAAATAATTATTTTTGTATTTAAAAGTGTCAAAATACCCTCGTAGACCAAGTCAGCCTGGCAGCTAAGAAGTCAGCCTCACTAGGGCATGTTGTCCTCCTTGGAAGCCTATATATAGGAGGGAACTTGACCTCCTATGGATACTCACTCACTTCTCATCAAGGAGAAGTAGAAGAAAGGAAAGCGAAGAAGGATTGAAGGACGAAGGACAAAGTTCTTGGGTTATCTCTCTCTCTCTCTCTCACACGTGCGAAGGGAAGGCTAGGCTTTTGCAACTGCAAGGTTGAAGTTGTGAAAGTTGCATTAAGAAGGTCGAAGAAAGGACTCTAAGGTTACCTATAAGCCCTATTGCCCAACATTTTTTTGGTGATATCCATAGGAGAAATTTTTTCTCAAGATGGTCCTTAGCCAGTAACCCCATGTAGCCACCAACTAGCTCATTATGCGATTTCTCTGCCACCTAAGCCAGCCATGTGGTCCCTCACCCATCTTCCATGATTGTATGTTTGAAGGTGGGCCTCTTGAACCTAAAGGTATGCCTTGTCATTTAGTAATTGAGTATTGTAGTTTTCTTATCATGGACACTTATGGGCATGGATTAATGGGGGGATTCAACAGAAAGAATGGGCTAGGTTTGTGTTCTTGTCCCCTCGACCCCTTTTGGATATTAACCTTGGATTATAGTCCCGTGGGATCTCTTTTATTGACCATTTGGCTTTAGGAATGGTATTTCACAAGAAACCCTGATTTTGGTTGTGTGGTCCCGCTTCCTCACCCGCATATATTACCCCCTTTCCACTCATTATCACCCCATTCATCATTTCTCCCACCTGGGTCCACATTCCTCCACTTGGGTCCACATTCCTCCACTGGGTCCACCTTGGGTCAGGCTCAGAATGATGCCTCAGAGGTTGATGCAGCTGAAAAGAATAGCAAAGGAAAAATTGACCACATTCAACAGGAAAACATACCACAAAATGCAAAAGATGGCCAGGACAAACACATTTAGCACGTGGGGAAAAGGCAACACATGAGCTCTACCCCACCATCATGGCCATCACCCTGGTTCCTACAGGTTCTATGAGCCTCCTCATCATATAGGAATCCATTATTGTCCCAACCCCTGGTGGGCAATGAACCGCCCTACCTTAAAAGGGGGTAGCCACCACTATATCTTACACATCATGCTCTTACTCCTTGAGCCCCAAGCAGTTTGTTGTCACCTTCTCAAAAGAGAGTTCCAGTTGTACAAAGAGGGCAAAAAAATAGAGATGTTTGGAGCTAGCCTCCAAGCCATAGAAGCACTCAAAGATAAATCGAACACCATCCAATGGATAGTGCTCAGAATTAACTTTTCAACGGTATGTGGAACTCCTCAAATGGACTCCAGAATCAAAAGCTAGAGCAGGTTGAAAGTTACCCTTGAAAACCAGAAAGCAAACGAAATTGTTTAAGTTTAGTCCTAGATCTCGCAAATCGGAGTTTTCTAAAGTAGAAGAAGTGGAGCGCATCAATAATAAAAAATCAATTATCGCCGATATCGGCTTATCGACGATCAAAGGTCCGGGGTGCATTAGCAATCAAGGGTCGGAGGTCCTGTAGGTTGCATCGGCGGGTTCACAACTCAGGGGTCATAGCCATGTCGCAAATCGGCGATCGCACTTTATAACCCATGGCGTATCGACAATTGCAACAACATGAACAGGTCGCAATCGACAATTGACGATATTCAACTAACCAGAAGAATATGCCAATAATATAAATCACCAGGAGAGGCCAAAAATGATTTACAAAGGAAATTAGCGAAAAACCAACGGCAGGTGGGCCTTTATCTCTCTCCTCTATAGGGCCATGTGGTGGCTGACGTCATCATGATGTGGCATGTTGATCTCACATTTTCAGGGGTCCTATGGGGGCATATCTGTGTGACACGTGTCACCACTCAGGAAGCGACACGTGGCAGTGATGACGTCGTTGATTGACAATCGACGATCGGTAGTTGTGGTGTGTTAGCATCAAGAAGAAACTGTCAATTGCGAACATCCGATTGAGGGGCTACGATAGGGGAGCTAGCTAATGGTCACAGGGAGAGCGAAGAATCGAGAGCTAAGTAGGACAAGCGATCTTGCATATCGGTGATCGCAAGTATCAAAGGGTGCAAACAAAGATGATGCTATGAAATTGCTGATTGCGATATTATCGCGGTCGGCCCAATCGGCGTTTGGTAGTTGCAAGCTATAGTGGGTGCAGACTCTCCTTTATCCTTTTTTCAAGTGTTCCAGACCGCATCGCTCATCGGAGATCGCAATGTTGGGGAGGAGGCACCAAAGGCGAGCATCAGAAATCACCGATATGCGGGATTCCATGTAACAAAGGAAAAAGACCTCCAGAGGGGAGTCGAAAGGCCCTAGCGCTCAAGGATTAAGCCCCTGGTCATAGCCACCGGTCACATGAAGCAAAAGGAGCTAAAGTGGATCAAAATTCCTCGTCCGTAAGGACTTTTAATGGGAAATCCTGATGCGATAACTCCGCGATGTGGTAATGTAGAACTTTAAAGGTATAGTGGGTCGACAACTGAGGCATTTAGGAGAGGAGCTGGAGCATGGGCATGGGCTAACCCTGTAAGGCCCCTTGTGACATGAAATCGGGGCCGAAACTGATAGAATAAATGAAGACATGGAAGCTCGGGAGGACTTGATGATCCAACATGGTGCTACATGTAGAGGGAAGACGAAGTACTGCCCAGGCGACCTCTGCTTCTGTACTATGGCATGAAACTAATAGTTGAACACTCCCAACTTTGAAGAACGAATGATTCGAGCAGTAAAGGCAGAAGCGACGAGAATCGTCTGAGTGACACAATAGGCCAAATCGTGGGCAAGCAACAATCGGAAGCAAAGGTGATCCCATGGATAGGCATGGAGATATTTTGTTGGCGTTTTCATCTGATTGTTGACTCGTCTTGTTATCCTATAATGTGTCACCATTTAATGAAGCAATTAATCTTTTGTTGTCATTTTTGGGCCACTGAGTCATCCCAGGCCGAGACAGCTAATCGATTTGACAGCTAAGGCTTGACTGAGATATTTTGTTGTAATTACTCCTTAGCGCTCCCCTCTTCAGATAAATGGTGGGAAGCAACACTTCACAAAGGTTCAGAATCCTAAAGAAAGAACTACATGTTATTGTGAAGACTGTATGACTTTATGATATGCGTCTTTCAGAATATTAAGGAAACGGTGGTGATTCCTCCTTCGAGTACTACAATATGTTACCCCCCTGTTGAAATTCCATTATGTTCATGTTTCCTCTCTGATTTCAGGTAATCGTAGCTGCTAGAAATGTTTCATACGTTCTTATGATTCATTTGTATTGACTTGTTAATGCATGTGCCTGTATGGATCTTTGAGATTATATCTTTAAAATTACGCTCCATGAATCATCACACCCAATCCTCTTTTATCCATTATGTCTACCTGTAACTCAGATAAGTGTACAATTCTTGATGCTTCAAGCCGTATGTGATGAGTTATTATATCTCTTTATCTTCTCTTGTTGCTCTACCAAAGCTTATTAAACTGTAGGTCCTTGAACTACTTAGCCTCCACTAGTTTATACATATATTTTTGTGAGTTGTATATGTGAAGAAGTACCAGAAATACATGGCTTATGCCTTTAGATGAATGAACCAACCCATGATGTTTAATATATATATGAAGACATGCACAAAAATATATGTGATGTCTCTCCAGCTTCTTGAGAATCATATGAGATACACAAAATCTAAATATTCTAGGCACTGGTCTTGTAAGCACTCCGAGGTTGTCTCTAGAAGCGACTACACAGTTAATTAAAGAAAAATCATAAAAAGGCAAAAGGCATATAAAGAAGGGTGGAAAAATCAAGGTCGAGGCACCTCATGTACCACGATTTCTCCTTCCTATATATTATATACCCAAGTGTGGGCTTCCTTTTTATTAACTACCCTTCTATCCCAGCATGTGGCCCGGGGCTGCCCCTTCTCATCCCTTATTCCACTCACCTCTTTATCACATACCACCACCTTTTAAAGGATGTACCTTGGACATATTATCTCCTTTAGAAGTAGAAACCACCTAACAGGATACTTGGTTAACCCCATTTGGTGTTTGGAGACATTAGCACATACCAAAGCCCATTATGGAAGGGCATGCCATTATGAAGTCCCCACCTGTGGTCCATCGTTTGTAAGCTCTTTTACTTGATTTCCTTGATTTCCTTGTTGTGTGAGAAGGGTGGGGGACACATTGGATCTTATGCAGGATTGCAGGTAGTCTCTATCTTGGGTTTGGTCTCCCTATACGGGGTCCTAACCCTCCAGAGGGCTACATTGGCACATGTAGGGTGTGTTTTGAGAGCCATGGGCCTCCACAGTACTAGCTTCACTCCATGGATTCCAAGAGATGTTCAAATATTGGCTCGAGATCCACCTATTGGACGAGGAAGATGCACTTAGTTCACCTTTGCCCAACCAACCCCACAAATGTACCATGCACTTGGCAACTGACCCAAGACTTGTAGGATGATGTGGCATCACCTACACCATCATCAGAGCCCTTACAAATGGTCTACAAGCATCTTCGGCTCATTTGGAGACCCATGAGGTTATTATTATGCCCCCACACACGCATTGGGAGCACCACAGGTTTATTGTTTGGAGAACAAGGGGCCACCCCCTTGTCCATCTCACTTTTGAGGGTCATATTCTTCATTATGGCCCTATGGACCTCATTATGCCTCTTAGAGGGCCCTACGACATGTATTGTTTATCATTTGACCTTTTAAGAAGCTTATTATTTCATTTATGAGCTAGTTTGGTGGGCTTGTCATCAAAAGTTAAGTCATTAGCACATTATTTTATTTTTGGGGCTTATGTAGGCCTAAGAGGCTTGTTTGAACTCCTAATTAGTGTATAAATACAAGTGATGAATTCATGTTCTCATCATCACATTGGATTGGATCTCTCTTCTCTTTAGAGAATTTCACACTTTTTCTGGGATGAAGAATTGGAGCATGGATGAATTTTGATGTTTTGATTGGAGTATTTTATCTTGGAGCTTCTTTATTGTCAAATTGTTGATGGTTGGATATGTTCTATTACATATAAGTACACACTTTTAATGTTGCTCTTGTTTTACTTTTGTTATATGCATTGAATGGGATTTTCGCTAAAATAGGGCTAATTGTTGCATTGCATAATTGCAAATTTGTGGAATTATTGTTTCTATATAACATCTCTCCATGTTTGGGCCATGTATGTGAATGAAATCTCCTAGGAATAATTCCATCGGGTAATTTATCTTGATAAGCCATCTCTTTTGCCAAGCGAAGTAGTCCTCCAGATCTCCTTGACCGAAATACAAGTTCCTTTCTCATTACTTTCCTAGACTCCATTCTCCTCAAGGGATTAAGGCACTGATCGTCTAATAGGGGATCACTCAAAAAATACTTTTCTTCACCTTTCCCTCTCTCTTCTAGGTTTAGCTAGGTTGGGTTACCTAGGGCATCATTTCCTAGACAAAATAGCCCAAGATAAAGTTCGATCTCCTAGCCTCTACTGTGATGGGGTTTCCTCAAGGCCTACTCTAGTTTTGAAGCAATTCTGATGGTGGAGTTGTGAGACAACCCAAGCCCTAGCTCCGATATCAAACTTTGTCGTGGCGTTCCCTAGGCTAGTGTTTCATAGGATCAATTTGACACCTTTAGGTGGAAATTTTCTGGGTTAAGAACATCATTGGTTGCTAGATTCTTCCCCCTTAACCTAGGCCAGGTACACTTGGTCCGATGTGGTTCCACACTTTGAAAAATCAAATATTCAAGAACCTTTCGAGAAGTCAAGTCCAATAAGGATTTTAGGATTGGGAAACTCCTTTACAAAGCATATTCCTCTAACGTAACCCTCAAACCATCACCTCATTATCCTAGAAACCTTTGTACGTTGCTTAACAGGTAAGTAAGCTCCATTCTTAACCCCCTTCTAGGAAAAGGATTATTAAGGTCACTTCAATCCATTGGTTGATTCATCCTTCACAAGTGAATTTCTATATGCTGGGTATCCTCCCATTGGTGAAAATTCATAAAGAGTAGAGAGTCTTCGTTGTGGTGATAGTGGGATAAGCATCTATCGTTGCCCTTTGATCTAACAGTTGTCCCTTTTATGCCCCCTGCTAGTTTGAGCGGTAACAGGCCCTAGAAAGAGAAGCAACCCAAGTGAAGGTCAAAGGAAGCCTTGGAAGCCCTAAACCCCCACACACATGTGGAAGCAACAACTATTGCAGGGGCCAAAAATTTCAGACTCGCAGTGGAGGCCGAAATCTGTCGCTGGGGGTTGAAATTGTGTAGGTAGAAGAGATTTGATTGGGTTTGACTTGGATAGAAGAAGCACATCATTAAGGTCTGGCTTGGTTTTGGAATTCGTCATTTGAGGAATCTATAAGAAGAGAAGAACTTTGTGGGTTTTCCTCTCAAGTGGAGAGGTTTTGGGCCTGGCTTGCAGCCTACATCGTGTGTTCTTGTGTATTGTCGATCTTCTTGTTTTTGGTAGCTGTTTGGTGATAGGAACAATATAATAATAAGAGAAGAAGCTAATAATCAAGAAAAAGTAAAAGTACATCACAAGTTATGAAGATTAAGAGAAATCATCCTAACTGTAGCCCTATAGATTTCTCAACTAGAAGGTCAACAAACCAAGGCATATCCTTGCCTCAAAACCATCATACCAGTCTTAGCATGCTTATGGCAGTCAATGGACACTATTGGGTACTAGTGTCCCACAATGGACCTGCTCCTGAATGTTTTACCAGCATAATGTTTCCTGTTCCAATTCCTTTTGTTGTTGCTGCTAATTCTTGCAGTCAGTTTCAACCACCCAAACCGGACATTTCCTTGCTTTCCTATACCAAGCACATAATTTCCACCAGACTAAAAAGGAATTGAAATAAATTTAAATCATACCTCATTGATGGCTTGTCAATAAGGTACACCTACAATTATGTTTACTTCTTGTCACAAGTCAAACTAGCTCTTTTATCAAATCATCATTTATAAACATATCACATCTGGTTAGCTCAAAATGCAACTGTCATAAATTAGACTCAAACTGTGCATAACTAAAAACTGAATAAAATACTAATACTTATCTTCCAAATGGTTCTTTGCCTTTGCCTTCGTTCTTTGTCCTTTTCGTACACACACTGAATTGTTTGCCAAACCTGACAAGCACATATTGTCTTCTCTTCTCTTCAATCATGTACACACACTAGATCGGTTGCCAAACCCGAGAAGAACCTAGTGCCTTCTCTTCTCTTCAAAGCAACAAGGGAATCTGGACACTATACCGCCTCCTCCCTCAATATCAACAACAAGGGCATCTATAGATTAAACCGCCTCTACCCTCAATATCAACAACTCAAGATTGGTCTCATCCCAAGCTGTCTAGGGCTCCAGGAATTAGTAACTCAACCAACAAGGTTCTAGAGTGTTTGTTCCAACCCGTGGCTCTAGGGACTAATAACTCAACCCACAAGGCTCCATAACGTTTGTCCCAACCTGCAGGCTCCAGGAACTAGTAACTCAACCCAAGTTGTTCTAGGGCTCTAGAGCGTTTGTTCAAACCGATAACCATAGGGAACTCGAGAACCAATCCCTTTCACAACACATACGCATGCACAATGTACAACACAACACATACACCTACACTCGGTGTACAACTCCACACACACACCTACACCTGTTGTACAACACAACACATATGTGTACACATGGTACAATACAACAAATACACGTCATGATACAAGGACTACACAATACTCATGACACAGTACCACATGTACATAACACAATATGTACAACGCATACACAACAATAGTACTGCACATCCAAAGACCACACTGTCTCTTCTAGGCAACCTTGCCTCTAGTGCCTTTCCCATGCCTTACTGTGTGCATCCACAACCTAAGTCCCAGGTTTGTGGCTCTTTCCACTATCCATGCTTTTCCTAGCATGCTACAGATCACACCTCTTTAATTCCGCTGATGTAGCCTTCAACATTGCCTGTCCATAACATGAACTTAGGCATAGTTATAAGCGCATATTACTAACCTCATAGGTCTTCCAGGGCTATTATGCCCACTTGATTCCTCATAAAACCAAGAACCTTTTCATGCCATTCACCTGCATAAACAATCATTCTTCCACAAGAATGATCCCTAATGACCTTGTCAGACAATGGCATACATACATACATATATATAAACATCCGCATAATCATGATCACAACATAATTATTAGTATTCCTAAGATCAAGGTTAAGAGAACTTCCTTTATTTGTGCAATGCATGCACAACATTGAGAACAACAGTTCCCAACATAGCCAAGGCATCTGACGTCTCAAATCCGTTCACCTTACCTTTCATGGTTACCTTTCTTATGACTGTCCTGCCACTGTCCATTTACCCTAATGGACCCAACCAATCCAATTGGTTGTCATGTTCTTGCCTTCAGCTGCCCTTATACATGCACCGAGCTTCATCCGGGTTTACATTACCTGTTGGGTTCTCAGTTCTCCCCGAGCTCCATTAACTTCCTCTTTCCCCAACCAATTCCCAAGATCCTCTAGACATAAAATGCAAGAACAAGAAGAAAACAAGAAGAAAACCATGAAAAACCAATAACAATACGACACCACAAACAAACTAGCATGCCCATGCATCAGACACAATTAAAACCGCAAATTGAGTGCAAAAAAATAAAAAAATATCGAAAGCACAAAACTAGTAATAAACACCATGATTCAACCCCATGGTTCCCAATGCTTGCAAGGGAAAGCTCAACCCGAGCCTTCTTCAAGATTTCATGACTATCTCTTTTTCCATGCAATTCCCTGCATCATACTACGATAAACACACAACTGTCAGTGCATAATAAATATAATAATATACCAGCTACCTTACCTGCTATACACAACATGTTGCTCTGCCACTGAACACGTACATACCATCTCTCAAGGGACTCCAATTCCCTTGACAAATCCAACCACAAACGAAAACCAACTGTTATATCTGCATCTGATCAACCATCAACCATGTAGCTTCCTCAACCCCAAAGTGCTTCCACGCACTTGGACTTTGCTCTATTACTCGATCCCAGAGCATATTCTCCTTCTTCTGCAGGATGCATCGAGGCTTTTCGTGGAATTCTCCTTCTGGTTCCACCATCCATGTCGATAATGAATGCCTGATGATCTGGTTGCCTAGCTACTATCTACTGCTGCATAGATCCAGGGAGTGCTGACCTAAATCCCCAACCGTCCGTGCCTCATGCGCACTGTAGATCTGAGGCTTGCCATGCATCTATTGCACACTTTGATATGAAGGGAAATCCTTCTCGTAAGGATCTCCATCACAGGTTCAACACTACAATGGTTCTGCATCTTCTGACATCAAACTCATCCCAAATCAGCTCCTCATCTCTGATGACTCTGACACGCTTAACACCTTCCCACCAGATGTATGCTTTTCCCTTGAGACTGAAAGTAGTTATCTTGGCTTTCTTGAACTCTTCTGGCAAGTACTACTCCTCACTCCTATAAGGATGCTTGCGGTAATGGTGATGATGTCTACCGGAACTAGAGCTAGAATGAAATCCATAAGCACTAACCCTCCTGTCAGGTGTATCCAAAGATCTGCAACCTTTGAATGTATCATCTCTATGCAGTCTGTTCTTCTAAGAGATCTGTTGCCATAAGCCCCATTAGCCTTCTCCTCCTATCCATGACTGATCCCCATCTGTCTCTGCTTCTGAAAATTTGAAAAGTTCTAAAAGATGAGTGCATTAACTTCTACTTGCTTTTCCTGAGCTCTGGCAAGCCTTTCATGTGTCTCAATCAACTTGTCATAAGCTGCCCAACTGGCCTTTCCCATTCCACCGAATTCACATCAGGCCTATAAGGGAAGTCATGTGAACTATAGTCCACTACTCTGCTCTTCGTCTTTGATCTTCTATTGCCCTGCAATCATACCATGTTAGATAAACCAAATATAGACAATCAAAATCATACCTCTCTGTAAAGTTCAAGGGAGGCTATGTCAACTGCACAATCAATCTAGATTAGCACGATACGTAATAATATCAAGATCCTAGCTGCAATGACCATAATCATCATGCATATGTTGCAATGCATATAACAACAAGTTAACTATCATGCATGACTAACCAACGCACGTGCATATGATCACACTAATTAACTAGTATCTATCTTGCATGTAACCACAACAACAATAGAATAAAAGACATGCATATAACCACAATGTATATAACAACCATTAACCATTATACCTACATGCTAAACATACAAACCTGTATGACGATATGCTTTTACGCCAAGGTCCAGCGTTGTGACCTCGCTCTGATACCAATCTGTAACCTCCCCTCCCAACATTTAACCCGCTTTTACAAGCTCTCCAGGGTAAACATGAGTTGAGTGTCACTATGATATGACCTGACCTCCAAGTTCTAGTTAAGGAAGTGGGGCCTACAAACTAAACACTTACTGACATACCATAGGGACTACAAGTCACCTAGGAGCTGGACAACCATCCCAATTGATCAATCCCTGAGCTGGAACCCTTTTTCTCTGACCTAGTTATGAGGCTATAATTGCACTCATAAGCTTGCTTCCATGCGGTTATGACCCAAAACCTCCAGTTCGGAGCATGCGGTTCAAGGATCTCTGCCACCTTTTCAAGCTACTACCCTCCAGACCACTGCCTAGAATTTCCAGTAACTTTCCAGAATGTAATCAAAGGTGATGACAAATCCAACCAATCAAAACTCAAGCAAGAATTTGACCCAAAGATACTTAATCCATAACAAAAATTTCGTCAAACATATGGAAAACATCTAAGCTACAGGTCATGAATGCATATCTGATCATAAATCTCTGAAATTCATCTGAGAATCACCAAGAAGATCTAATGCCCTCTCAAGCAGCTACAACAACACTTGTTAGCCCATGCATTCATCGACCTTTCAAATAGTTATCAAATCATGAATAAGAGCCATAGCTAGAGCACATCATAGAACCATGCTTATAACCAACATATATCTAGAATAATAACCATGACAAAACAACCATAAAATCCACATATTAACAAGTATAAGTGCTCATAGATAACAATAGAAAAATAACTCTTATTAACATATGCAAAAGCAAACCAATTCAGGGACATCCACATACCTCTCGACCATAGATTGCGCTGAACCGAATGTTTCTTTCAGCTAATCAACCCCGTGCCGTATTCCAAGCATGAATGTGGGATCTCATGGGATAAACTAAGACATAATCAACCAGGGACTCTAGAGGTTAAACCACCTCCACCCTCAACTACCGTGATCTCACTTAAACTGGTCCTGAGATCAGAAAACGAAATTGAGCTTGAATGCCTCAGAATTTCTTCACCATACCTTGAGGAATTTTCCTGTCTCCACCCACTTGTCAAGGGCTTCCTAGACAAAACCATCTCCACCCCCAACCCTTGGGATTTTTCCCGAGACCGCCTCACCCATTTCCAAAACCTTCCGGCAATCCAAAGATCAACCAAAAATGAATCCCATTACACTATGGCTATCCAAGAAATGGAAAGGCAAGACTAAAACCACTGTCAATCAAGGCAAAAAACCATGTCAATGACAAAAAATGAACCAAACAAACAAATGATGTACCATGCATTCACACCTCTGCTAGGAAATCACACATGCAACTTGTTGCATGCAAAATCCTCCTGTTGAAGTTGTGATCCAACCTTCTCCTTGCTTTCCTTTGCTTTTCTTTCTCCAAATCCAAGTGAATGCAAAAATGGTCCAAGAATACTCTTATTGTGCAAGAGTGTATGAGAGAGAATGAAAGGAGAGCCAAACTAAACTGACAAAAGCTGTGAACTGATCCACCATGTCTTGAGACTAGAACACCATCCGATGCTACAAAAACTAACACTCCCTCTTAGCGAGGAAGGTGTTCTAGTGCTGAATTGCTACAACACCCTATCTCTGCATCATCCTCTACGCTATTGATGTCTAGCCACTATGACTGCTTGCCACTGCCCACCAATCGTTGCGTAACTCTGATGCTGCATCTGTGTTGCTGTTGACATCGCTATGTTGTTGCCAACTTTGCATTTGCACTGTAACTCCCTCTCAACTATTGTTGCTGCTACTGCAACTATTGCAATTGAGAAGCATCCGTTGCGTAACTCTGATGCTGCATTTGTGCTGCTGTTGACACTGCTATGCTGTTGCCAACTCTGCATTCGCACTGCAACTCCTGCTCAAATATTGTTGTTGCTACTGCAACTACTGCAATTGAGAAGCATCCAAAATATTGAATCAATAGTGTCTCTGTGCTGCAACTGTCTCCCATTCACTGCTACTAGCCTCTGCACTGTCCACTGAGGAATTTGCGTTGATGCTAACTCTGCTACTGAGCCTCTTGCTATATTGTCAACACTGCAACTGTCACTCTGGTATCTGACTGCATCAGTGGCACTGAGCCATTCTGCAATTGAATACTGTGGGCCCCTGTAGCAAGGTAATGATCCATGAGGAAGACACCTCAATAAACCTTGCCTAACCATTGCGCAACTTTGGGACTATAGCTCCATATCGCCCAACCTCACTCCTGGAGGGATAGCTGCAAACATGGCTAAATCTGATCTACTCATAATGCTGTTGCTACTGCTCTGTTGATGCTTCTGCGCTATTGTTGCAACTATTGCAATAATGAGTCTGATATCCCTAGATCTTGAAGTACTAGATTCCATAGGGATGCTCCCTTTGAAGCTATTATTCGATCTCCCTATGGGAAATCTCTCTGCTCAAAAGGAAAATTCAAATTAAATATTATTTGGGCAAGCAATTATTGAAGGCGGAATGTATTTAGAGCAAAATTCAAATTTAATTGTGATTCCCTCCATGATTTTTTATGTTAGCTCCTCAATCAAAGCTACCCATTCGATTCACGTAAATTCTATAAATAACCGATCATTATATGGCTCTTGTTACTCACGTTTTGGGCAATTTGCATCTATTGTTCTCTGAAGTTCGAATTTTCTTCTAAGGCCCACATATATCTACAATGGTTCGCATAATATCTAAGGCTCGAACTTCAGTTTGACTCGGATCCATCTGTGATCAATGGTGGCTCAATTCTGTGGCATCGCATCATTGAAAAAGGTGGTTTTATGTGGTTCGTTATCTTATAGTGATTTGTTGACTTTCTTGTGGCTCATATATGTTTATTTGAAGCTCGTTGTGGATCGCCTTTTGTTATCGCTGTTGGAAATATTGAAAGAGGGGGTGAATCAATATTTCTTAGCAATTAGCACTTTATTAATCTTTTTTAGAGTGTCTTTAGTTATTATTATTGTTCTTCTTCAAATAATCATAAGCAATAATCAACAGTAGGCAACACCATATAACAATGCAGAAAGATAAAGACAATAAACACAAGATTTTTAGGTGGAAAACTGTTAATTTTAGGATAACAATGGTATGTTCTATGCTTAGAGCAAATCTACTTCAATTTTCTTTATTAGCCCAATATCATATCCAGTATAGCAATCACATCAACATGATAATAAAATGCAGATAAAACATAAACAATAATAGTAGAAGAGAAGCCAACACAAGAGGACACAAGATATGGCACCAGCCAGGGACAAACCCTAATGTGGGGAAACCCTTTATCAATTCTTCTTATAATTCTTCAAAAGTTCAGCAGAGAGAGAGTACAAATTACAATATTCACTTGCCCAAACTGATAAGCCAAAATAGCAGAAACAGAAAGCCCTAACCAGAAAGTCAACGCTGGTTAATAGGGCTGAAATTGACCTCCTAAACAACTCGGTCAACCTTGGTCAACTTGGCATCCAATCAAATTTGGTCAACAAAAGTCAACACAACAACTTGAATTAGGGCAGTCAACGCTGGTCAACACAAGGGTCAAACTACCTAGGTTTTTGTGCCTAGAACATTGGCTTTCCCAAACAAAGTCTCCTTCACAAAATTGAAGTCAAATAGGATCAATGCTAGTCAAAGTCAGCCTCTTGAAATTTTGGCCTTTTTTCGGTCAAATCTGGTCAACACAACAGCGAGAATAGACTGTCTTCCTTTTGCACGTGTGGAGAGAAAGAGGCCCAAAAATTCGTACCCAATCAAGATGAGAGAGAGAAAGATGAATGAGATGAGATGCCAAAATGAGGAGGAGGAACCTTGAATTTATATGCAACGTTGAAGGTTGGAGGAGGCTAATGTAATGGTTGGTCAACCTTGACAATTTGTCCACAATCAAAATAAATTCATAACTTCATTTGTACATGTCAGAATGGGATGATCCTTATATCAATCCTACACCTCTCGGAAAGAGGAATCTAAGAAAAATATTAGCTGCCTCATAAGAGCTGTCCAAAGTGATGTTTGTCCCTAGTTGCCAAATTTAACACTCCATCTCAACTAGGGAGAACATCACCTACCAAACTGTCTGACAATCTATGCCATCCCTATCACTGCAGTGCTCTGCTTTGCTGAACCATGAAGAAAGAAGAAATGATTAAGAATGTATCATACCATTCTCCTCTGACCCGAAGTCAGCCTCCAACAACAGAGAGTGTGTCATACCACTCTTAACTGACCCGTACCGTAGTTAGCTTCCATTGATCGCAGATCAATATCAACATCCTAGCATAGGGAAGACGGTAGTACATGATGCGTCCATCGGTAGTACTATGGTCACTATCCTCATTTCCCTACTCATTCGTCAGATGAGAGGTACTTCCCTTGAGTCTCGGATTGCATGGGTAGGATGTGCCGATAGGAGAAGGTGAACCATTCATCCTGCTCATATGCCGTAGGAGAGGGTGAACCACTTAGCCTATTCATATGCCACCATGGGGTATCACAGGGGAAGGTGAGCCATTCACTCTATACATGATGCACCACTAGGGGAGGGTGAGTCACCCTATGGTCGCTCGTCGATCCAAGAAGTACCCTAAGCCCCTTGGAGCTCCCAGAGCTCACTATACATCCTCATACAGGACCCTCATAAGAGGGTCTCTCCATCACTCCAAGTTGTTCACGGAAGGTTCTTGAGGGGCTTCATAAGAATATCGACGACCTGCTTATCAGTCCCAATATGATGGAGCCTTATTGCTCCCCACTGTACCATATCTCAGATAAAGTGGTACTTGATACCAATATGCTTGGAGCAATCATGAAACACGGGATTCTCAGAAAGACGAATCCCACTCTGGTTGTCACAGAAGATCACGGTGGTATCCAACACATGTCCAAACATATCACTAAAGAGCTTCCTCAACTAGACAGCTTCATAGGAGGCTAAACTAGCATTGATGTATTTAGCGTCAACGGTGCTTAAAGAAACTGACTTCTGCTTCCTGCTCATCCATGATATTGGAGAAGAACCTAGAGAGAAGCAACATTTTGATGTGCTTTTACGATCCACCACATTGCCAACCTAGTCTACATCAGAGTAACCATGGAGCCTCACATTCCCGGCAGTATATCTCAGTCCATAAGTGACTGTGCCATGGAGATATCTCAAGAGATTCTTGGCAGCAATCCAATGTATATGATGAGGCTCGACCATAAACAGACTCAATGTGTTCACTGCAAAACATATGTCTGGACGGGAGTTCACCAAGAACATCAGGCCCCTATGAGTTAACGATACTCAGAAGGATTTCCCAAATCGGGCCCGGCAACACTTCCGCATAACTTCTTGAAGTTAAGTTCCATCGGAGTAGTCATGGACTTGCAGTCCACCATCCCAAATCTTTCAAGTAGCTTCATGACATATTTTCCTTGAGAAAGGAAAATCTTCCCTAGCTTTTGTCAGACCTCCAACCCTTGGAAGTAATGCATCAGTCTTAGGTCTTTCATATCAAATTCAGAAGCCAACTCTCTCTTACATTGATGAATAAGAGGGTCTGCACCTGTCAGAAAGAGATCGTCCACATAGAGTACCAAGATGAGAGGTCTATCATTCTCAACCTTAAAGTAAAGGTTCGGATCAACTTCACTTGTAAATTCCAGCTTCATCAAATAGCCATCGATCCTCTCATACCAAGCTCAGGGTGCTTGGTTCAACCTATAGAGGGCTTTCTTCAACTGACATACATGTGTCTGACGATCTTGAACTTTAAACCCCTCAGGTTGTTCCACAGACACTTCCTCCTTAAGTGAACCATTTAAGAAGGCAGTCTTGACATCCATCTGATGTATATCCCATCCTTGCGAGGTAGCAAGGGCTATAATCGAACGGATGGTGGTGTAACGAGCAATGGGTGCAAATATCTCATCATAATCTACACCTTCCTTTTGAGAGAAGCCTCAAGCAACAAATCTGGCCTTGAAATTCTCAGCACTTCCATCAGCACCATGCTTGATCTTGTAGAGCCATTTACAGGTGACAACAGATTTGTACTGGGGTCTAGGGACCACATCCCAAACATCATTCTTCATAATTGACTCGTACTTTTTGTTCATAGCATCCTTCCATACTTGTTGCTTCATAGCCTCTTCAAATTCAGACTAGATAATGGTGCTCATAGCAGTTAAGTACCCTTGGTACCTATTAGGCTTCTTGCTTTCACAAAATGTCCCCCTCAGTGCAACATGTCTCTCAGCCTCTTCGAGAGTTTCCCTCATCGATGAGGGTCTCCTTTTTGGAGGAGGAGGGCTCATGAGGAGGAGGATCAATGGGATCCATCAGATCTTCAACATTGGGCATCGACTCATCCTGCGAATCTCCCTGATTTCTTGCATTTGCTTCTTTGTCCTTCCTTGGAATAGGAAGGTTGCTAATCTTTCTTAGGGAAGCATCCTCATCAAAGGTGACATCATGACTCAACTCTACTTCTCTTTGACCAAGCACATAGATTCTATGTGCCTTAGAAGTTTCACTGTAGCCCACAAAAGTTCCTTTCTTCCCAGATGCCTCCAATTTACTTCTCTTTTCTTTCGGCACATGAAAGTATATGGGACTACCAAAAATTCTAAAATGAGAAACATCAGGTTTCTTACTAGTGAAAACTTCTTCAGGAGTTTTGGAGTCCAATGCTTGATGAGGGCATCGATTTTGAACGTACACAGTAGTGTTGGTAGCTTCTCCTCATAGGAACTTTGGAAGTCCTTGATCATGAAGCATGGCACGAGTGGCTGTAACGAATAAAATATATAAATAATATATATATAATGTAAAAAATAATACTCATAAATAATAGTTAGTTAAGCTAGTAATTAGGTTGAAGAGGCATGTCTAATAGGACATGACTCTTCATGAAGAGACACTTGCTTGGTATATAAGCAAGCCTCTCGTTCTCATTTGTAAATCATTCATTCTTATTCATATTAAATATATATTATTTGTATCCTCATGGATATCTTGACGTTCCAAGTCTTTTGGAGTAATTAATCTGTAGAAGGAACTTTGTTCGCTTCATTGGTATCAGAGCCACGTTTGGCTGATCACCAGGCCTTTGGCCATCAACCTGTCGTCAACTGTGTTGACGTCGCCATCGTGATTCTAGCGTTTCACTATCAGTTTTGGAGTTTCTCCGTTCAGCTAGTTTGTCATTCAAACATTTAAGAAACTCGTCAAAAATAAATCGAAAAAGAAAAATATATCTGAGTGACAGAACACTGTCGGATGCACAACAGAATTTGCAGATATGAGTCAATATAAAAAAAAATAAAAAAATAAATCAATATAAATTGCAAAAAGAAAATAAAAGAAAATAAAGAAAAGTTATATTAGAAAACTTACCATCTGCTGCGGATGCCCCACACACTGACGCTGCAGAACGACCCATGCAAACCCATCTTGACACCACCACAAAACCACTATTGGGCTGCGTATCCACCATCCGTCAGCGCAAACATTGCAGCCACAACCAAAATTGTGTGCAAAACACACAAAAGATTCAGCCACTGTCCAGGACGCAGCTACCGCTGTCTTCCTCGCCATTGCCTGTGTCTAGCCGCTGTCTGTACACCCAAACCGCATCGATCAATCACTACTCCCCCATGCTATCCGTTCTGCCTTCCTGCTTCCGCCTATCTGTTTCTGTGCCACTGCGTTTGTCATCACCGACAGCTCCCCTCTGCATCGTTTCACACTATCACCAACACTTCCATAACCATTCTGCAACCACCGCCTGACGATACCTGTGCTACAAGACATATAGTAGCCACCTTTGTTCCAACCGAATTCTTGCTCTATCATTTTCCCATCAACGCCCGAACCACCGCTGTCCCGCCATCCACCAATTCGTTGCCCATCACTTTCATCCTTATCCCCGCCGATCACCGAAGAACCTTCGATAGGCTCTACCATACGATTTGGTTAAAGTACCCTCCCTTGCCATATTCATCATATTCGCGTCCATATTGGGAGCAATCGAACTATACAAACAAAATTCTCCAAGTGACTGTTTGAATCATCACATCTTTTCATCATCGATAGCTATTACATAAACTTCTAAAATAATTAGTACTGAGCACTTGGTATAAGATAATCTAAGGAAAAAATTCCTTGATATTTATTAAAAAGAATATAAAAAAAAAACATAAAATCTCCAAGTTCCGACGAGAAGGGTTCTTAAATTTCAATTCAAATTCTAAAGGGCCAATTAAAAAAAAAAAAGGAGGGGTCGACATTTATATACAAGGAGGAATTAAAGAGACAATTATAATATCTTTTAGATATATTGAAGCAAGGTTTGAAATTAAATCATAAAAAAGGGCTTTTGTATTAAAAAAAAAAAATTTAATATATATATATATATATATAAGGAATAAAAAAAAATCCATACAAAAAAGAAGTGAAGAAAAAGAAAAAATATGGAATCCCTGAGTAGGGAACAAAAACAATCAATCGCAAGAAATATAGAACAATTAATTACAAGAATAGAGCGACGGGCTGAGGAGAGAAAGAGAATGGATTTGTTCTTTTCTTTACGTTCATCATCACTTCCACAGAATGATGTTATCCAGTGTACCAAGAAAGTGCAGCTAAATAGATAAGATAAGATAATTTTATTAATGTCCAACGAATGACCACAAAGTAGGTCAAAGGGACTGTCGGTTACATAAGGGGCCGTGCCCAGTAGGAGAACCAAACGGTCTCCTCAGAAAGACAAATATTGAAAGAAAGATAGGAAATAAAAACGAGGCGGGTCGGGAAGAGCGTATGGAGCTCCGATCTCGACCTCACCGACTGATCTCTAGACTGCGTCGCAGGATCACTGGTGAAGAAGACCCTGGGGACGCGAATGTGGGAGTCCGATTCTCCTAACATCCGAGGTTGAGAGAGGAGAACTGTGGGTAGTTCAGTAAGGTTTGCTGGTTTGAAACGGTGGGCGCTGGTTGCCTCCCATTGTGTTGCTAAAAGATCAATAGAATGACAAAATAGCCAAAATTCAACAAAGCAAGGAAGTGTTAGAACGCGAACATAAAAATCTTATGGATATACATTACAAAGAAATAATGGAAAAGGATGAAGAAATTTCTCATCTCAAGGATCACATCGAAAAATTACTGGCACAAGTGAAGAAGACTAAAGTCTCAAAGAAAGAACTCAAGCAACATTTATTAGAACAAGAAGAGGAAAATTTGCGTTTAAAGAACCTTAATAAAAATTTATTAGAACAAATCAGAGATCTAAAAGATGAAAAACTTAAAATTCAAAACACTGAAACTAAGGTTGATGAATCAAAAACCAAAGAACTTTTACGTCTGAGAAACCATAATCAAAGTCTGCTCAATAAAACTAAGAAACTAAAGGAGGATAAGAAAGCATTAAAAGATAAGTTGGAACAAGTAACTCAAGAAGAAGTATCGAAATCCCCAGTCACAACAGTTCAAGTTGAAAATAAGGGAACGAATACCGATCCAGTGAATATGACAACTCAAGAAGACAAGTCAGTTGAAGAAACAACACACGTAGATGTTGCAGTTCATACAATGGACATCCCAAGTGAATGTTCCATAACCAATTCAACAACATCTTCGCCAGAAGAAAATCTAAAAACTTTATATCGGCATCCGAATCATGAGAATAGACGATTCAACCATGCTACATATCTGAACCATTCAAAACCGAAACAACAAGCTGATGTTCCAAATAATAGTGGTGTAACCTCAATCCAGTCTTATGCTAACAAGGCGTTACAAAATTCCAGTAATTAGAATACTATACAGAAGATTAATCTGGGATGGTCTGATCCCTTCTCAGTGCGACAATTTTGTTTGTCACTAAGAAGATCATATCAGCTTATATCGACGAAGATGACTGTTCCGAGACAAAAAGAATTTCGAAGGAGAAAAAGAGATCAAGCCTTTTTTATCGACAATCTTTGAGGACAAAGATTTTTGAGGAAGAAGGCAATGTAACGAATAAAATATATAAATAATATAAATATAATGTAAAAGGTAATAATCATAAATAATAGTTAGTTAAGCTAGTAATTAGGTTGAAGAGGCATGTCTAATAGGACATGACTCTTCATGAAGACACTTGCTTGGTATATAAACAAGCCTCTCGTTCTCATTTGTAAATCATTCATTCTTATTCATATTTAATATCTATTATTTATATCCTCATGGATATCTTGACATTCCAAGTCTTTTGGAGTAATTAATCTGTAGAAGGAACTTTGTTCGCTTCAGTGGTTTCTATAATGGAGCGATTCTTCCTTTCAGCAACACCATTTTTCTCAGGAGTATAGGTAGTAGTATTCTCCCTCTTAATGCCAACTTTCCTACAATAGTCATTGAATTCATTTGACTCATACTCAGTTCCATTATCAGTCCTCAATATCTTGATCTTCTTCCCTGTTTGACTTGCCACCAAGGCTTTGAAGGCACGAAACCATGAGAATATTGTGTCCTTCTTCTTCAAGAAATATATCCAAGTTTTGTGAGAGAAGTCATCCACAAAGACAACATAATATATCCTCCTAATGATGTCACAGGCAACATACCAGATAGATCATAATGAACCAATTGCAAAATGTTTGTGGTCTTGCTATCACTTGAGGGGAATGGTCCCCCTGTATGTTTTCCCTCGACACATCCCTGACATACACCTTCATGCTGTATTTTGAATTCGGGCATACCTTTAATCATCTTCCTTGCATCGGGTGGAGACTTATAGTGAAGATGAGAAAACCTCTGGTGCCATAGTTCAGATTGAAGAGATGTGTCCCAAGACATGGCTCCCAGTGGACTTCCTCCAACTTGATATAAACTGTCAACCTTGAATCCAAGAGTAAACGCTTCTTTGAAATTTCTTTTCCACATACATACCTTTCCATCGATGAATGCCACCTTGAATCCTTTGTCTTCCATCGCCGAGATAGACACTAGATTCTTCTTTAGATCAAGTACATATAATACTTCTTGAAGATGAACTATGTTACCTTGATTCAATTGAAGGTTAACATTCCCAACTCCCTTCATGGGATAGGTGGCATTGTCTCCAAGGATAATTTCCAAATTTGTATCCTTCTCTATTAGATTTGAAAGAGCTTCCTTGTACCCAGTGAAGTGCCTTCAGGCACCACTATCAATCAACTAATTTCCCAAAGTACCCGGAGGAGAGGCAGTAGAGAGGGTAGATATAAGATAAAATTCATTTTGCCTAGAATTTACAACATTAGACTCATCAAGCCTGGAGTTTCTTGTTCTTTTAGAAGCTCGACCATTTCCAAGTTGAGTAGTGGAAGCATTCCTTTTCCCTTTGTTGTATCCTTTAGCTTGTTCTTGAGGAAAATAATTTGATTTGCATTGCTAGATTTGAACATGCCAACCAACCTGTCATATATCTCCTTTGATGTATTCAAATCGGAGATGTAAGCAACTAAGTGCTTATGAATAGAATCCCTGATGATCTTCTTGGCTTTGACTTCACCCTTCTTTTACTTTGTCTCAGCGACAACCGGTGCATTTGAAGGATGTTCTAGAATCTTTCCCTGCACATATTCCATGACATCTTGCTCTTCTAAAGTCAAATCAAGAGACATCTTCCATGCATGATAATCAGACTTATCCTGAAGCTTATCATCGGACTTGAAGTAGGATGTGGAGGCCATTGAGACTTGTTCTTGATCAGTGATTGCTCTTCACGCTTGCTTGGGCTTTGTCTTTACCTCAACTCTGATACCATGTTAATTTTAGGATAACAATGGTATGTTTTATGCTTAGAGCAATTTTAGTTCAATTTTCTTTATTAGCCCAATATCATATCCAGTATAGCAATCTCATCAACATGATAGTAAAATACAGATAGAACATAAACAATAACAGTAGAAGACAAGCCAACATAAGAAGACACAACATATGGCACTAGCCAGGGACAAACCCCAATGTGGGGAAACCCTTGATCAATTCTTCTTATAATTCTTCAAAAGTTCAGCAGAGAGTACAATTTACAATGTTCACTTTCCCAAATTGATCAGTCAAAACAACAGAAACATAAAGCCGTAGCAAAAAGTCAATGTTGGTCAACATGGTTGAAATTGACCTCCAAAACAACTCCGTCAACCTTGGTCAACTCGGCCTCCAACAACGAGATAATGCAACCCAAAATAGTTCGAAAATAACTAGTCAAATTTTGTCAACAAAAGTCAATGCAACAACCTGAATTAGGGCAATCAATGAAGGGGTCAAATTGTCTCGTTTTTTGTGCCTAGAACAATGGCTTGCCCAACAGAAGTCTCCCTCACAAAACCGAAGTCAAATAGGGTCAACAATGGCCAAAGTCAACCTCCTGAAATTTTGGTCAATTCTGGTCAACACAACAGCTAGAAAAGACAATCTCCCTTTCGCATGTGTGGAGCGAGAGAGGCCCAAAAATCCATACCCAATCAAGATGAGAGAGAGAAAGATGAACGAGATGAGATGCCAAAATGAGGAGGAGGCACCTTAAATTTATATGCAATGTTGAATGCTAGAGGAGGCTAATTTGATCGCTGGATGAGCGTGACAATTTGTCCATAATCAAAATAAATTCATAATTTCATTCGTACATGTTAGAATGGGATGATCTTCAGATCATTTCTACACCTCTCGGAAAGAGGAATCCAATAAAAATGTTAGCTGCCCCATAAGAGCTGTCCAAAGTGATGTATGGCCCTAGTTGCCAAAGTTAACAAAAACCCCCTCTGGGTCAAAAACCACTAAACGCTTCTTAGTAATTGTCTTCTCCTCTTTAAAAGAAAAGTATTTACATCAATTTTTTAGCCACAACTGAAGGAGGCTCCAACCCTTTAATTCACAGGCAACAACCTGTAGGACGCTACGAAACCCTAATAACCTACTGCAATTAGAAGGTCGTCCCAATGCCCTGTAAGTTAGGCTCCACAACTTGACGAGTGCCCCAACACTCTGTTTACTAGCTGCTGTTGGAAGGATGCTTCATCACCCTATAGTTTATCAACCCCAACTGAAAGGACGCCACAACGCCTATCATAGGCTACAAGCTGCCCTCGCACCACCCCTGCCGCCCTGAAGTGTTCTCAGGCCACAATCTGAAGGTGACTCTAATCACTTGCCTTGCATCACCCTGCCACCTTGAAGAGCTGATGAACCACGTTTTACAATTTAAACTAGACCCCCCTGTGCTCTGAATCAATAGAAGAAGGTTGTAATGAATATGTGTATCCTATCAAGTCTTGCTGCCCAAAATTGCTCAACTGACCATTGCCAAGTCAACCAACTGAACAATCATTGCATATCACTGGACACTGCTCATCACTGATCATTGTACATCATTGTTGCTGCTCAAATTGACCATGTCATATCCACTTTCAAGTTTCACTACACTGCTCATGAATGAGTAATCGTCAAGAACTCATAAGAAAACTGTCACATCACTGAACCACACACCTTGTAATGTGTCGAATCCAAATGTCTGATAATGGCATATACCAAGATGCCACGGGTCATCCTTATGACCCACTACCACTGCTCACAAGCTCTGCCTACAGAGAGCTACAAGCATATGTTCCTACACTGTTGAGCACTGCTCACAATCTGCTATCCATCATCACAACAAGATGATGTGCCCTCAGAAACTTGTTACCCTATAAGGTCACAATCAAGTTATCCTAGGTTATCATAGTCATTGTCAACTCAAGGTTCTACTAGTCTTGAAAGGTCAACATGTGTGGTATGAATATTTGATCCTCTCTCACTAAGTCAAACTCGAGGCAAAATGTCATTATACAAGTTATGACTTAGTGTGTCAAGGTCAAGTCACTCTTAGGATGTCAAAGTCAAGATTCCTAATTTGTGTCAAAGTCAAGAATCAATTCACTTTGCATATTTTGTGTCTATTGGTTTGGAATCATGGTTTTAGATCTTAAAATAGTTTTTTTCAATAAAAAAAATTATTTCATGTGTTTCTTTTAAACTGGTTCATTGAGATCTAACCAGTGCCGGTTAGACTGGTTCCGGTTTGAAACCCGGTTTATTAGGTGGGCTGGTGTAGTCACCGGTTCTGGTTTTTAAAACTATGCTCACAATGAGTCAAAGTCAAGACGTCATGTTATATAAGAGATGTCAATTTTGCTATCAATGAGTTAAAGTCAAGACAACCTGTAGGCTGTCATGCTACAAAAGAGATGTCAGTTCTGCTATTAATGAATCAGAGTCAACAGTCAGGTTCCATGTACCAAACCAATTGTCACTCACCAAGGATATTAGGTCAAGGAAACTGTTATGTCCACTTCAAGTCTACTTAAAGTCAACAGTCATAAGTCCTGATAATCGTGAGATATAAAATCAAATCAGTGACAAATTATTGGGACTTTTCATATACCACTCCAATAGACAATCATAGGTCAAATCATTGTCTAAATGTCATGTTTGATAAGATGTCAAACCATTCTTAATACGTCAAGATCACAGTACTGTAAGCACACAATATCAGTGATTTTTCTCCAAGTGTATGTTGTGCCAATGCACACTTGTCACTGTCTCAAAGGTCACTGTTTATTCTCAAGTTGTTTCGTCATATCAGCAATATCTTTGTCACCTATGAGTCAAGTTATAGGAGGAGTCACTACAGCACTTTGTCTTCTTTAAGAAATTTACAAAGATTGACAAGTCATCAATTCCAATCAAGCATGTTGTCAAGACACTTCATAAACACTTCAAAAAAAAACTTTCATTATCCAAAAATCTGTTTCAAAACACTTCCAAAAACGCTCACTATCCTTTAAGGACTCCTCGCTGTCCCAAGAGGAAGACTCGCTGGCCTTGAGAGGGCTAAAGTAGCCCTTAGCTATACTAGAAAAGGAGGCCGTAGGGACTGAGGAGAATGCCCTAACTGCAGACTTAACCATGGCCAACAAATCATCAAACAATCAACACTAAGACTTACCTTGGAATGCCGAGTGGAGGAAGAAATTTTGAGTCCAATCAACACGTATTTCTCTGCCCTAGCTGCCTCAGGAAGACCGAACATTAAACTGCCTCGGAGATCCTTCACTAGCCGAAAATTTCAGAGATACTCATGAGGAATTTGGTTGAGATTTGTTATGTCTTTGAGGATTGATTTTGTATGTTTTATAGTGTTAAGGAGGGCTTTTAAAGTCAGACGTTGAAGGAGTCTTTAGTCTTAAGTAATTTATTAATATGTTAATTTATTTAATAAGTGTTATGAACAGGTTTTCTTATGCCCTAAGGAAAATGTGTGCTACCTTTTATGATGTATAGAATAAGCTTGTAAAACTATAAATTTGTAAGGGCCTTCTAGATCTTATTAATAATATCAATTTATTCAATTACCTTTATTATTATTATTATTATTTTTATAACATGCTTTGCCTTAAGCTCTACTAAAATTTGAAGTCAATGATGGGCTAGCGCATATGGTCCTATCTGGCTGTGAAGTCAATGATTGGTTTATGCCTTTGGTTCGTGAAGTTATTCAACTTATACACGATGAGTTTGCGGCGAGAATCATTGTCATATATTGACAAACGTAGGTGAATAAGGTGTCATGTCACTACCCCCAGGGTTTTAGCCCAAACACTGAGGTCACCAACTTCAAATTCAGTTTTCTCTCAAACCAAGAGGACTTATGTGGCATTCCACATACCATCGGAAAGATCTTGACGAGGAGAATCCAATGACGTTGATCTCCAAGTCAAATTCAATATTTTGTCCCTTCAAAAACCCTCGACAAAGTTGGAGTACATCTTTAGTCCAAGGAACCCAAATCCTAGGACTTGGGTTTTCAACCATCCCACTATTGAGCTGCCAAGTTGATGTAATCCGATAATTACTAGGAAGCGTTCATTAACCATTTGACATCAATGGCTGGTGTTTTTAGTCAACCACAAACTCTATCAACCCCATGGGTTGACATCAATGACAACACCATCCAACAATGGCTCGTATGCTCGCTTACCTATCTCTATGATCTCTGTGAATTAATTTCTTTGTAGTACGTATGGTTCTACCTGAGGCTAGCTCTATATTGTTGTGGATCAATCTTTCTATCTGTAGCATGCACTTGTTCTTATCACCTCATATTCATCATCTCAGTGACTGCATCTTTATCTAGCCCATATCACTTGTCAGTGGCACATATTTCATTATCTCAACAACTTCGTTTTTTATAGTGGCATCATTGGTAGTACTGGCTACGACATCACTCATAACAAATTACTATGCTCTCTCCTCAGTGGCATTGAAGTCTGTGCATGCTAATCTCTTGGGACATGGCTTTGCTATTCTTCTTGTGGATGGTTACTACAACACTATGCCGTTGCTCATGTCACAACCCTTATGCTACATGTCTATTCTTACACGTTTTCTTCAAGACTTTTGTTACAGGTCTCTCTCTCTCTCTCTCTCTCTCTCTCTCTCTCTTATATATATATAATATATATATATATATATATATATATGATCTCACATGATTAGATGAATCTCACATGGAATTGATATTTGATGACTTTTGCATTGTATGGAAGCAAATCGGATTCATTATATTGGTGTGTGATTTCACTGTTATGGATTCATATCTCTATGGTCACAATATTGACAATAATATTGTATCTCAAGATAATGACGTATAGCTCTGTTTATGGGTCTCAACGCCGTTGTAGGGCTCTATGTCTTGACATTAGTCCTTGGGCAAAACAGTGTTATCATGGGTATGCAGAGTAGAGCAATATGTATGCAATGTTGTATTAGAATTGATATATATGGCCGCAACATATTGTTATAGCAGTTTTGTATGTATGGCATCCTTGGTCAACAGTATGTGAATGACATCATTGATCATTGGCATCTCAGATTTTTTGCAATTCATACATTGGCATATTGATGATAGAATAGTATTAGTATTGGCACCTTGATATGGCTCCATCTTATGCAAAACCCCTTGTCATCTGTAACCCTAATTTTGAGTAGTGGGCAGTAACATTGTTGATGTATCTCTCTATAATAGTACCTTGTATCTTAGTTGAACAATTGATGAAATCTAATAGAAGAAGAAGAATTGATTGAGGGTTTTCTCCCTTGTGGGGTTTTTCCTTGGTCTCCAACTAAATCACGGTGTCTCTCTTGTGTATGATTTTCTTCTGATGTTCCTTTTTTATTTTTCCACTGCATTGTTGATGATGTTGTTCTTTCTACATAATTGCTAATAACGTTAAGTTGGGTGAATGCAATATGAAAATGATGAAAGGTTAGTAAAAGCAATTATCAAAGCAAAATTTATAGGACAATCACTAGCCCTAACTAGAGAGTCGAAGCTTTAGACTTAGATGCATAGGACGAGTTGGTTTGGGGACAAAAGTAATCGTCCAGATCACCAAAGGTATGTTTGTGTTCTACCAAGGTTAATGTTTTTGCTAAGTGTTTGAGTCTAGATATAGGACAATATTGGTGGACATATTATGTATTGTTTGGAGGGGAGTTAGAAGGTGTCTTTGGTGCCCAAAGTCCAACATTTGGGGAGGACATCAAATCTGGTTGGAGCGATAGAATTGTTGAAGCTCAGGGTTGATCCTTGAAAGGACAAAGGAAGCAACCAAGAGGGCTTAGTATTCAACCTTAGTTCACTGTGTAGAGATGGAATTCTACAGTGAGAGTGGGCAACCTCCACTACCCTAAGACTTGTCTTTTGTGGAGCGACAGTGAGGCAAGTAGTGGGCAAGTTGAAGACCCTATGAATTGGCATCTTTGATGGACAAAGGAGCTGCTAGTGGGCAGATCAATGAGCCAAAGTTTAGTGACACAAAAGGAAGTGATCATTGATAGTGGTAGATTGTGGAGATGGAGATGCATGCCTTCAAAGGGAGCAACCTTGAGAAGAAAGGCAGGAAGTGCTCAAAATAGAAGGGTGATGGACTCGCAAAGTATGGTGGGAAGGAACAGGTCTTCAAGCAAGTTCTGCAAAAGAAAGTAGAGAAGCCTTCGAGTTCAGAGGGAGCAACTGCAGTAACAGAGAACTTGGTAGTGTTGGAGACAAATCTAGGAGGACAAGGTTCTTACAGGAACACCTTCCTCGCTAAGAGGGATTGTTGAAAATATTAGTGAGAAGGGTCCTTGATTTGTGCCTTAATCATAGGAGCAAGAACGAGTTTCTTCTTTGGCATTATCAAGCTCCTAAAAAAATAGAGTCCAGGATCAATTATGAAGTAGTTAACCAATGTGTTAAAATAGAAGGCTGAGTTATTTGTCTTCTAGTGTGAGTTTTATTAGGAATAGGACTAGGAGTTTGAGTTAGCCTCCTAAAATTTAGGAAGGACAAGTTAACACTAGTAGTGAGCCTTTCTTAACTTGTGAACCACCAGTTCAACTTATCTAATATATAACTCACTAATTTTAATCATTCGAATTGCCTTTAAAAGAAGGAACGAAGGCACAAATTTGATCATTATCTTGTGAGCATGAGTTGGTGGACAAGACAAAAGAGCTCACGGGTTTGTGAGAAGGTTGCACAGGTTGATGTGTGGAGCTTGTGAGAGAAAGGTGTGCCAAGAGTACCTTGTGCAAATTATTGGAGAGAGGAATTTCCTTGGGAATTGCACAAGAATTTAGGAGCAGCCTATGCGCAAGGAATTAGGAGGAAATTGAGCAGATCAGAGGTCTTGCAAGGAGTGTTTCAGCTTAGTACAAGCAGAGGGAATCATATTGTATTCTCTATTGAAACAAAGTTGTTTTGTAAGAGATCTATTGCTCATTCTTCTTCAATAAGATTCTCAAACAAGAAGAGGGTTTTCCTAGTTGGGTTCCCTAGAAAAAGTGTGTTTTTTGTTGTGTGATTGTGTATTTATTATTTTCTTATTCTGCTGCAAATTTGGTAGAGAAATTCTGTGTCTATGTGAAAAGAAACTTGTTTTTGAGTCTAGATATAGGACAATTTTGGTGGACATATTATGTATTGTTTGGACGGCAGTTAGAAGGTGTCTTTGGTGCCCTAAGTCGAACATTTGAGGAGGACATCAAATCTGATTGGAGCGGTAGAATTGTTGAAGCTCAGGGTTGATCCTTGAAAGGACAAAGGAAGCAGCCAAGAGGGCTTAGTATTCAGCCTTAGTTCACTGTGTAGAGATGGAATTCTACAGTGAGAGTGGGCAACCTCTACTGCCTTAAGACTTGTCTTTTGTGGAGCAGCAGTGAGGCAAGTAGTGGGCAAGTTGAAGACCCTATGACTTGGCATCCTTGATGGACAAAGGAGCTGCTAGTGGCCAGATCAATGAGCCAAAGTTTAGTGACACAAAAGGAGGTGATCATTGATAGTGGTAGATTGTGGAGATGGAGATGCATGCCTTCAAAGGGAGCAACCTTGAGCAGCAAGGCAGGAAGTGCTCAAAATAGAAGGGTGATGGACTTGCAGAGTATGGCGGGAAAGAACAGGTCTTCAAAGCAAGTTCCGCAAAAGAAAGTAGAGAAGCCTTCGAGTTCAGAGGGAGCAGCTGCAGTAACAGAGAACTTGGTAGTGTTGGAGACAAATCTAGGAGGACAAGGTTCTTCCAGGAACACCTTCCTCGCTAAGAGGGAATGTTGAAAATATTAGCGAGAAGGGTCCTTGATTTGTGTCTTAATCATAGGAGCAATAACGAGTTTCTTCTTTGGCATTCTTGAGCTCCTAAAAAATAGAGTCCAGGATGAATTATGAAGAAGTTAACCAATGTGTTAAAATAGAAGGCTGAGTTATTTGTCTTCTAGTGTGAGTTGTATTAGGAACAGGACCAGGAGCTTGAGTTAACCTCCTAAAATTTAGGAAGGATGAGTTAACACTAGCAGTGAGCCTTTCGTAATTTGTGAACCAACAGTTCGACTTATCTAATATATAACTCACTAATTTTAATCATTCGAATTGCCTTTAAAAGGAGGAACAAAGGTACAAATTTGATCATTATCTTGTGAGCAGGAGTTTGTGAGACAAGACAAAAGAACTCACGGGTTTGTGAGAAGGTTGCACAGGTTGATGTGTGGAGCTTGTGAGAGAAAGTTGTGCCAAGAGTACCTTGTGCAAATTATTGGAGAGAGGAATTTCCTTGGGAATTGCACAAGAATTTAGGAGCAGCCTATGCGCAAGGAATTAGGAGGAAATTAAGGAGCAAATCAGAGGTCTTGTAAGGAGTGTTTCAGCTTAGTACAAGCAGAGGGAATCATATTGTATTCTCTATTGAAACAAAGTTGTTTTGTAAGAGATCTATTGCTCGTTCTTCTTCAATAAGATTCTGAAACAAGAAGAGGGTTTTCCCAGTTGGGTTCCCTAGAAAAAGTGTGTTTTTTATTGTGTGATTGTGTATTTATTTATTTTCTTATTCTGCTGCAAATTTGGTAGAGAAATTCTGTGTCTATGTGAAAAGAAACTTGTTTTCAGATTGCTCATATTAGCAGATCAGAATTTTGTGGATTTTCTACAGTCTGGACAACTAAACTTTACATGTTCAATCATTGCGTAATGTTGGTAGCTTATCTTAATTTTAGTAATGTTGAAGGGTTCAAGTCTTATATTGAAGCATATTTTCGCAGGTGTGTACTGGTGCTAAGTGTGAGCAGCATTCCAAGCTTGCAGCAAGAAAGGTGTGAGCTATTCTATTGATTTGAATACTAGAGTAGAACTCCTGCAATAATCAACTTTAGAAGCTTGAATGAATCTAATATGGTTACTACTATGGTGATTCCAGTATGCACGTATTATCCAGAAACTTGGCTTTCCTGCTCAGTTCAAGGTATATTGTCACAAGTGCATTGATGCCGATATTGATTTTGGGTTAGGATTCTGATTTGTTTTCAAATTAAGATGGCAATGTAATCCAATTTTTTTTTTTTTTTAACATTATAGGAGTTCAAGATTCAAAATGTTGTTGCCTCGTGTGATGTCAAGTTTCCAATCAGACTGGAAGGGCTTGCTTTTTCTCATGGTCACTTTTCGAGTGTAATCATCTTTTCATTCTATTCATTTATTGTTTCTTATAATAATTGACAGCTTTCACTTATTTTGTGTTAGTTCATTATTTATGACTTCATTTCTACACAAATTGAACTCCTAGTATCAGCTGTTTTTATGCAGTATGAGCCTGAGCTCTTTCCTGGTCTGATTTATCGGATGAAACAACCAAAGATCGTGTTGCTAATTTTTGTCTCAGGAAAGATTGTCCTAACTGGTGCAAAGGTGGGTATCCGGTCTTTTGTGTTAAGCAGAACTGTCTTTCACGGAATTTTTGATTATTTTAAATTCATATGAATGAATATCTTTTCATCAGGTTAGGGATCAGATATATGAGGCCTTTGAGAACATCTATCCTGTGCTTACGGAGTTCCGAAAGATTCAGCAATAAATCAGCTTTTAGGGCCTTGGCCAGCTTGGTCTCATTTCCTTATTTTAGTCTCTTTTCTTTTTGGAATTTAATTCTATGTGCAAATTTCACTGGAACAGTGAAGTAGCAATTTGTATGAGGCATTGCTGATGTCAGTAACGATTACCAGGTATATGAATGATGAATGTTGGATGTTGGCTTCACCTGTAGCTTTCAATTATCACTTGTGCCATAACATTGTAGGTGTTTTCTGACAGTTTCATTGTTTGTCATTCATCTCCAGTTAAGTAATACTTCAGTATTTTCTGTGCTTGTTAGGTGCAATCTTGCACTTCGGCAAATATAACTATAAAAGACATCTAATTTTTAATCATCCTACAGAAGGTTAATATTAGTCTTATTGTTGTTGTTATCCAAAGGTTATACATTAAATTGAATGGTTTGGAGTTTAATTAAATGATCATGATTTCTCATTTTTGATTGACTGTAATTTAGAAATGAAATAAAAATATTGTGCATGGAGTGCCCAAGAAAATTCCGAAACATCTCTGACTTTTTCATCACCTGCAGAAAATTTTTATCACCTCCATCACTATACCTGGTGATATGACACCTACATAGATATCCAAAAGTAAAGCCTTAAAATCCAGAGGATGACGGCGGAGACGGAAAATGCAATCACGCTTTTTGTTTGAACTTCATCTGGAAATTTTCCAAACGATGCTTGAGCTACGATTTTCACACTACGAAACATGAAAAGCAATATACATATTGTCCCCAATTCACCAATACTATGGCCAAGAACAACCAAGTATCACTCCATAGGAAACAACATTAGAATTGGGAGGAGTTCTAACCAATCATATGACTATCAGTTTCCCACGTTGCTGTTACTATTTTTGTTAGGTTTGCAAACAGATTCTCGTTTATCTTTGTTGTTTATATCATGTTGAACTTTTTACCTGTTACTTTTACCTTAACAAAGAACTTGAGTTCCCGACATTGCTGTGAGCATTTTTGTTGGGTTTGCAAACAGATTCTCATTTGTCCTACTTTGGTGGAGAACACTTACCTTTTGTTGTTTATGTCACGTTGAGCTTGTTACTTGTTAGTTTTACCTTACCAGAGAACCTGACAGAAATCCAACCTTTTGGCAAGATAAGATCAGATAATTTTATTAATGTCCACCAGATTGATAGGTTAATAGGAATAGAGTTTGGCAAGTATCCTATCTGAAACAGTCTTCTTTTTCTTAACATAAATCAGCCATGAGAGCGAGAGAGAGCAGGATGATTCAAAGGAAAAGAACCTTGAATAGGGAGGATGAATCAACTAGAGAAAGCAATCATCCCTCTGGGCTATGTAACAAGGTTCGCCAAACTTCAACCTTAAGGTTCAAAATTCGGCAAACCTGATTTTTTTTTTTTTTTTGGGTAAGGTTTGGCAAACCTCATTGAAGCTCATGGCCATAGCTTAATCTCATAACATCATGTCACAGCTCAAGCTTGTAGTCTATCCTTCCAGTTTCCAAGTCCATTAATGTTGATTTCTTACTATTTTGTGTTATATTTCATTTTAAAGTGTATATATATATATATTTATGAACCTCATGGTGAGCCTCATTTGAACCTCATCCAAAAATTCAAACTCGAATTGAACCTCATCATTGTCGAATCCAAACTTGAACCCGAGCCATGCGACTTAGCCTCTGGGATATCCTTCAAGTGAACGATGTCAGTAAGACAAGAGGGATCATTTGATTCCCTTTTAATGACGATGGTAAAAATGGTGATGAATACCCAGTAAAGTAGAAAACATCAAACATGAGATGCTCTTTGGAGGTCTGGTACACGTAGATAAATCCCCCAAAATAGAGCCATCTCTAGACATGTAGTTTGGTTAATCTATTTGAAAGTTTCCCTTTGTAAATTCCTTGGAATAAGGTTTGAAAGTGGCTGCAAATTTTAGACACGGCACTATTTCCAGCATGTTTAGAGGGGGAGGAATGGAGATAACTTCCAGTGGAGCATTGTTGAAAAACTTGGAGGCTCAGAGCTAGACATAGGCTCAACAAGAACTCGGGTAATAAATTCAACAAGAAAAATACTTTATGTTGATTAAAAAACAAAAGTTTATACTGAAATTTATCAACGTCCTACAATGTTTGCAAAATATCAATATGAAGTTCAAAATTCTAATATAACGAATGTGTCATCATTGATATCAAGACTCTAACCATGACACGAGGTGATCTCTAAACAGTAAATGTACTCTGTCCAACTTAATTCCTCTATGATCAATGATTCGTATGGTTTAATGTTTAAAGTTTTACTCTTTAGATGAGGAAAAACCAGAGATTCGAAACTGTTAAATAGTAAAATAAATTTTAAATTTAAATTTCTAAAAATTATTCTTTAGATCAGTTAGAAATTTAAATTTAAAAAAAAATATTAGATAAAAAATAAAATTCTAGATATAAGAGGTATAAAGTGAAAGATTACCAACAACAAATATAAGATTTTTCAAGCATTTTCATGTTACTTAGTTGGCTACTTAAAGTATAGTTTTTCAACGATATTATCATTGCAGTTTTTGGAAATCTAGGTTACAATTGTCAAATTTCAGAATTTTAGGTAATTTAGGGGTTCTTGAGGGTGTTGAATCCATTTCCACCGTTAAAAAAATGATGTAAACACTCCCAATTTCAAATATTTTGAAAAAAAATCGTCAAATTATGACAAGAAAACCATTGGTTGAGCGAAATTGTCGCCTACCTTGACAAGTCCAATTTGAATTGTATCACGTGGAAAGAGCCTATCAATGCATTGTAATAAGCCAATTTTTCCAGTCTTCATGGAAACATTGATTATAGAAAAGAGTAAAATTGAAAAGAATCCAACATATAAAATGAAATGCAATTATCTATCTGAACAAACATTGATTATATCCCATATATGATATTTTTTTTCATTATTTTAATCTACACCCTCTTACTATACCCATGAGCTCATAAATGAATATTAATTTTTGCATTGGTATTAATATTGACTATCAAAATGGCTTGAGAAATGAAATTAAGTCTCAAGCAATTTGGGGCTTTATAGTCCGTGAAGAATTTATATGAAACTTTCTTCACATGAAACTCCAACAATTGTAGATATATGTTGTGATGCTTCCCCTTAATGTAATTCGTCACTATGCTTACGAACAATTATTGAAAATTATGTCTGCAACTATATCATTTGTTGCAATATTTATTTGTATCACATTATATTCCAATACCTAAGCAATTCATCATAATAACTCACAATCAATCTCAAAGAGTTAACATTGGAAGTATTGATGGATTTGAGGAATGACATGTCATTTGAGAAAATTATGAGTTTCTATTCGTTTTATTTGTGACCCATCAATTATGATAATATAACCAATATTTTTCATGATTGACAATAGTCCACAAGAATTTGGGTTAATTCTTCCACTATCTCAACCAATAAATTACATTGAACAGTAAGAACTTTGAAGCTTGCTTTAAATATGAAAAATGCTCTAAAATAATTTTAAAGCCTTTTCATACATTCCAAAGGAATTTACAGATAGTACCAAAAAAAATTTTGCAATAGGTTAATTCAGTGTAGGAAAATGTATTTAGTATGTAGTATAAGAGCATGTAATACACATGTATAGTTTTGTTGCTATTTTGATAGTCAATATTAATACCAATGCAAAAATTAAGTTAGGAGGATTCACCATATTATTGTAGAACTAGAACCAATACACATGAATTGATTGGTAGGGAGCAACATATGGATATAAGCAAGACTTTTTGTTGCAGTGACGAAATAATTTAGTTCAACTATAGATATTTTTTGTTGATAAAGTAAATTGAAAAGGGGGTCTACCCATAATGCTTTGCCAAATGCATTTTTGTGTGAATGTGGAATGAAATATTCCACTTGGTACCTTGCAATATAGGGGTCGAGTTTTTTTTTTCTTTTTCTTTTGATACATATTTTCAAAGGTTATTTGGCATTCTTTTGATAAATGGAATTCAATGTCCTTGGATAGTAGTGTGAACAAGGGAGAAGATAGTTTGCAAAAATCATTGATAAACCTCATGTAAGTTTCTTACATTTTTTTTGGAGGGGTGTAGGTAGGGACATTATGTTCACCTTAGCTTAGTTAACTTCAATCCCTCTAGAAGAGATATGGTGACCTATGACAACCCCTTCACTCATGGGCATGCTTGATTTAGTGATAGGTTCATTTCCTCACATCTTTAATACATTTTCAAGGTTGATCAAGGCATCTTGAAATGAATTACCATATGGGATAAAATCATCCATACAAATATCTACAGAGTCATGGACTAGATCTAAGAATGTGTTGAGTACAACTCTTTGGAAAGTTGTAAGGGCATTATAAAGGTCGAAGGGAATGATATAGGAAAATGTACCCCAGGGGCAAGTAAAGGTAGTTTTATCTTGATCCTCAAGGCTCATCTATATTTTGTTGTATCCATTAAAACCATTGAAAAATAAAAAGTATTTTTTACTTGCTAAGATATCCAACACTTGATCAATGAGAGGTAAGGGATGTAATATTTCCTTTTGGCTTTATTGAATTCTTGGTAATCTATACACATCCTTTATTATCCTTTCTTATTGGGCTCTATAACTTGGGTGAATCCCATTCACTATCAAAGATTGGGTAGATGAATCCTATATCTCAAAAGTTTTCGTAATTCTCCTTTAACTATCTCTCAAGGTAGGGTTCATTATTATTTGAGATTTCCTAATGGGTGTAAATAACAATTCTTGGATGATGCAAATGGAACTACCTCCTTTCTATATATAAGAGTCTACTGGGTCACAATATAATCAAAGCCTACATAACACTAATGATGTAAGGGCACAACAATAACAATTGTGGGCTTCTGTGGGGCATAACAATAACAATATGGAGGATACATTAACAATAACAATAAGGGGACTACATTATTATTATAGAGATCTAACATGCCCCTCTCCTTCAAAAAAATTTTTGTCCTCAACACTTGAGTAACTTTGGATGCTTTTGTATAAAATTCGCATCCTCCCATGTGGAATCTTTGGTGGGTAATTTTTCCATTTAATGAGATACTCTGAAAATGATAGATTCCATAGTTGTTGGGTTCTTGTTTGCATGACCACTTTAGACTCCAATATGATTTTTCCTTCTTTGTCAAGTTCTTGAAATATTGTTTGAATTAGGAGCTTGTCATCGATAACCTTCCTTAAGCATGAAGCATTGGAAAACTGGGTGTACTCGCGAAGATGCAGGAAACTCCAATTTGTATGCCATAGAACCAATCTTTTGCAACACCTTGTAACGACCATAGTACTCAGGTGATAATTTATTATCCTTCTTAGCTTGATTGAGGGACATTTGTTTGTATGGTTGTAGCGGTAAAAATACCCAGTCGCCTACATCAAAACTTCTTTCACTGCGATGTTGATCTGCTTGTTGTTTCATTCAATTCTGCGCTAGAGTGAGGTTATTCTTTAAGAGTTGGAAAACTTCTTGTTGATGCTCGATGTGATCTTCCATTGCTTGAACCTTAGAATTTTATCTTAAAGATGATGGGATTGTTGACTAACACAGGTGGGTTTTGGTCTAATGGTAATCGTGATTCCCAACAAGTGGTATTAGAGCGTAGATCACGAGTTCAATACACACCAGACTTGCGTTGGGGGGGAGATTGTTGGAAATTGGATAAACCAACACTCCCCTTCTGTTTCACGACATGGACTAACCACCTCTCATGGATCCTTATCTTTGGTGATGCGATCATTGACTATCACCTATGGGTTTTGGTCTAATGATAATCGTGATTCCCAACAAGTGGTATCATAGCATAGGTCATGAGTTCGATACACACCCAACTCGGGTTGGGGGGGAGATTGTTCGACATTGGATAAACCAATGCTCCCTATGTGTTTCGCAACATGGACTAACCACCTCTTATGGATCCTTAGCTCTGGTGATGTGATCGTTGACTAACACTTATGGGTTTTGGTCTAATGACAATCATGATTCCCAACAATAAATGGGGTCATTTTTGCTACAGTATGGAAGTGTTATACCACCATTCGGCCAGAGGTAACCACTTGACCCATTGTGTTTGTTTATCAAATACAAAGCAATGAAGATATACTTCCAAACATTTGTTCACTATCTCAATTTTCTTGTAAGATTGAGAATGATAAGATGGGGTATGAGTTATTGAGTACCAAGACATGAAAATAATTCCGTCCAAAAATTTCTAGTGAAAGTGGGATCTATGTCACTTACAATAATCTTTGGGTTTCCATGTAGCTTTTGAATTGCTTCCATAAATGTAGTAGCAAGTGTATTGGATTTAAAAGGATGAGATAATGCACAAAAGTTTTCATACTTTGTAAGTCTATCAACTACCACCATGATGACACTCTTTCCATCAGACTTGGGTATACCCGTGATAAAATCCATTGAGACCTCCTCCCAACGCTGACTTGGAATGGCTAAAGGTTGTAACAGACTCGGGGTCTTAATTGTCTCAAGTTTATTTTGTTGGAAAAGTAAACATTCTACCACAAACTTTTGAATGTTAGATTTAAGGTCATCCCCAAAAAAATCCTTCTTGATTCTGTGATAAGTTCTTAAAAATCCTGAGTTCCCTCCTAAGGGGGAGATGCACAATTCCAAAAGAAACTTTTGTTTGAGTTGGGAATTCTTACAAAGATATAAGCAATCTTTGTACCATAATGAATCATTTTTCCAGCTAAATGTATCAGAAGTATTGTGGTCTTGCTGCAACTTTGAGTGAGTGTCCACACCTCTTTGTCATTCTTTCATTCATCCCTTGCTTCGGTTATCCAATTAGGTTAGATAATAGAAATGGCATAAAGAAATGCTTCCACATCCTCATCCTTTCTTGAGAGTGCATTTGTAACAACATTTTGCTTCCCTTTTTTTGTAGATGATTTCAAAGTCATAACCCAAATTTGTGACCCATTTTTGTTGCTCTTCTGAAGATAATATTTGTTCCAAAAAGTATTTAAGACAATCATGATCTGATTTTACCTTGAAGTGTCTTCCCATTAGGTAAGGTCACACTTGCGTTAGTACATGTAGTATTTCCAACATTTCCTTCTCATAAATAGGTTTGTATAAATACTTTCCTTTGATTGGACGACTTTCAAAAGCAATGAGTCTTCCTTCTTGCATTAGAACAACACCAATTCCATTTCCTGAGGCATCACATTCCACAATAAAGTTTTTTGTGAAATTTGGCGTAGCTAAGACCAGTGCTTGACACATTGCCTCTTTAAATGTTCAAAGGCCTTAGTTGCTTCTAGAGTTGAAGAAAATGCATATTTCTTCAATAATCTTGTTAGAGTTGTTGTTATACCCATAATTCTTAACAAACTTCCGATAATATCCTGTCAACCCGAGAAATCCTCGAAGATGCTTTATGGTTGTGCGGATTTTCCATTCCTTGATGGCTTTAATTTTGTTAGGGTCTACCTTAACACCCTAATGAGATACAATATGACCCAAATATTCCACCTCTTGTAATCCAAATAAACATTTGGAGGTTTTTGCATATAATTGTTTCTCCTCCAATAGTTTGAACACCATGTCAACATGTTGAACATAATCCTTCCAAGACTTGTTGTAGATTAGTATATCATCAAAAAATCCTAACACAAAGTTTCTAAAGAAGGGTTTGAAAATGGAATTCATCAAACCTTGAAATTGTTAAATTTTGCAATTTTCAAATTAATTATCTTAGATCTTCAACCTTTAAGTGCAAAAAGTAACCAATAACCATATAGAAGACAATCAATGAATAATAACACAATAGATTTGGTCCAAGACCATGGAAAAACCTCACTATGGGGAAAACCCTTGAATATTCTTCTATTAGATCTTCATCAAATGTTCCACAAAGATGTATACAATACTTTTCTCAATGACAACAACATTACCCCTTTTCAAACTAGGAGAAATCTTCTGAAGTGTGAGATCTGATCACAAATGTAGAATAACAGATCCTTCAATCCTTCAACAAATATTACAAGTGCGAATAAGAGATCTACAAAAATTGATACAAGGGAGATCTACCACCAATGATAATACAAGATAGAGACCTTGCTAATAATACGAAATCTGCCAAACAGTAATGCAAGAAATAAATCTCCCGAAATGCGAGAAAGAAATATCCACTAGATCTACCAATGATGAAACAAAATAACAAGATTCTAATAAATCCTGCTAGTAGTGAGAAAGATAAAATATTGATGCAAGGGCTTTATCAGCAATGTGAAAGAGATCACTAGTGATGACAATTGATCTGCCACTGATAATCAAAGATCTGCCACTAATGATAAGGGATCTGCCGCTGATAATCAGAGATATGCTACTGATAACAAGATATCTACCAATGATGATAAGAGATTTTCCATTGGTAATCAAAGATTTGCAAACCTACAATAGATTTGACAATAAGAGAGATAAATTACTGATTCGAGGTCTTGATCACCAATGCGAGAGCTAGATCACCAAAGCAATAGAGAGAACTTGATGTGTTGCAAATGAAGGCTTCTCTTCAATATATAGGAATTTTGAGACAAAATCCCTAACTCAAATTAGGTTTTTGGAAGCTCCTAGAGTGATCCATTTTTGCACATGTCGAATTAGATCACTTAAGTGATTTTGTTTTGCACATGTCAAAATACTTTTATAAAACAATTTTGAAATAATTTTCACTTGAGAAATAACTCGCTTCAAGGGTAAAAGGGGTTAACTCATAAATTGTTTTTCTAGGGAAATTTCTCCCTTAATTGCACAAAATTCAACACTCCCTCTCAATTAGGGAGGAATTTCGATCAATAGTATCAAAACTATTGTAGTTGTCAAATCATCATGGCTCATGCTGAACATTCTCGAATCTAAGGAAGAATCTTCATGGAATGGGAGCCTCAACTACCACCTTGAATCCAATCTTAGCCAAATAAAGGCTAAGAAACCATTACTAGGGAGTCTCAAGCTCCAACCTAGCCTAAATATCATTGAAGAGCCATATGCTTCCACCCGACATCAAGGGGCCACATGCTATAACCTAGAACAATTACCATCGGGGATACTCATGCTACCACCTAGAATGAATACCGCTCAATCATGAAGACTAAGAAACCATTGCTCAACCAATGAGGATAAGAATCCATAATAACTTAACACATAGTCTAAGAATCCATAATAATTCAAGAACACCAACATCTTCGAACTTGAGCGAGATATTGCTTACCATGACTGATAAGGATCAAAATCCGATCGCAAGTAGCTAACAACCATTGGCCAGATGGGTGGGAAACAAGATGCATCACTGGGACATGCTCCTTATTGGAGGTCCCTCATCCCTAGGAGCTCACTAGCTCAATTCCTCATCCCTAGGAGCTCAACAAGAGGGGAAGAGCACACATCTTAGTGTTCTTGATTAGTCGGGTCCTGGACCCAGAAGGGGTACATCCCTTCATCCAAGCATATCTCTGAAGACTAGAAATTTCTTCTTCGATAGTGCTTTGTTAAGTATATCAACAATCTGCTCATAAGTATGAATATACAAAGTCTCACTGCTCCTCTCGGTACCATGTCTTAAATGAAATGATATCTGATTTCAATGTGCTTGGATTTGTCATGGAATATGAGATTCTCAAACAATCAGATCCCACTCATATTTTAATAGAATATCACTATATATCCAGGACTTACTCTAATAACTCTCCAAAGGGTTTTCTTAACCAAACAACTTCACAACTAGCTAAGCTAGCAGAAATATACTCAGCTTCAGCTGAACTGAGAGTAGTTGATTTCTATTTCCTACTCATCCAAGAGATCATGGCGGATCCCAAACTAAAACAACATCCTGACGTGCTTTTTCTGTCAATAATGTTGTCTGCCTAGTCAACATCCATATAACCATGCAACTTTATATTTCTAGTAGTATATCAACGACTAAATTTAATTGTCTCATGTGGATATCTAAGCTCGTGTTTAGCAGCAACCCAATGACTATGTAAAGGATTGGTCATGAATTGACTCAAGGTGTTTACAACATAGAAAATATCAAGACGAGTGCTCACTAGGAACATCAATGCTCCAATCAATTGACGATACTCAGATGGATAAGATAAATCAGGTCCAACTTCATCACCAAAGTGTTTCTTGAAGTTCATATCCATGGGGGTGCTCATGGATTTGCACTCTACCATTCCAAACCTTTCCAATATATTTACAGCATACTTCCCTTGGGAGAGAATAATTTCGCTAGGTCTCTGCGAGACCTCTAGGCCCAAAAAGAAGTGCATCATCACAAGGTTTCATTTCAAATTCAGAGGCAAGCTCCCTCTTACAATGAATAATTAGAGGTTCATTACCTTTCAAAAACGTATCATCAACATATAATACCAAAATCAAAGGCATACCTTGTACAAATTTGAAGTAGAGGTTTGGATCAACACTGCTCCTCTTGAATCCCAATTTCACTAAGTAGCTGTCAATGCGAGAATACAAAGCCATAGGGGCTTGCTTTAAGCCAGAGTGATTTCTTCAATCTGCATACGTGGGTTCTTCTGTCATGTACCTCAAAGCCTTGAGGTTGTTCAACATATACTTCCTCTTGAAGAGAACCATGGAGAAAAGTTGTCTTGGCATCCATCTGATGGAGAGTCCACCCTTGACTAACAGCTAAAGAAATAATAGAGCGAATGGTATAGCGAGAAACACGAGCAAAGATGTCTTCATAATCAATTCCCTATTTCTGAGAGAATCCTCGAGCCACAAATATTTCTTTATATTTTTCAATACTAACGTCCATGCAATGTTTTATTTTGAACAACCACTTTGAAATCAACTGATTTTCCTTGAGGTCTAGGAACAATTTCCCATATATCATTTTGCATGATGGATTCATATTCTTCTATCATGGCATCCTTCCATACTTGGTACTTTACTGCTTCTTTAAATAAATGAGGTTCACTATGTATGATAGAAATCATAGCAACAACATAGTTTTGATATCGACTGGGCTTCTTACTTGCTCTAAAAGTGTTCCTGGGAGCAGTATGGTTTTCAACATCCTGTAGAGTATCACAAATCCATAAAGGCCTTTTCTTATATGGAGGAGGATCTAATGGGTCCATAGGCTCAACAGATTCATCTATGTCCTCATGATTAGGTTCATGAGCAGAGAGATCCACATCATCATTCTTTTCTTTAGAAGAGATAGGAGGACTAATTCTTACTTTTTCAAGAGTTTCATATTCATAAAATGTTACATCTTTGTTGAAGTCTATTGTTCTTTGACCGGGTCTATAAATTCTAGATGCTTTAGAATATTCACAATAGCCCACAAGCATACCTTTCTTACATGAAGCCTCAAGTTTGTTCCTCTTTTCTTTTGGTACATGAAAATAAAAAGGACAACCAAAGATCCTTAAATAATTGACATCAGGTTTCTTGCCTGTGAATACTTCTTCAGGAGTCTTTTCATATAATGATCGATGAGGATTCATGTTTAGTACATATACGGTAGTGTTGAAAGCTTCTCCCCATAGGAACCTTGGCACATTCTTATCATGTAACATGGCATGAGCAACCTCCATGATAGTTCTATTCTTTCTTTCTACCACAACATTCTTCATCGGGATTATATGGTACAATGGTCTCTTTCTTGATACTAGCTTCTATGCAAAAGTCAATGAATTCATTTGAAATGAATTCTCCTCCATTATCCGATCTGAAGACTTTGATTTTATTTCTAGTTTGATTTTCAATCAATTCTTTGAAATTTTTAAACATATCAAAGGCTTCATGTTTGTGCTTTAGAAAGAATATCCATGTTTTTCTAGAGAAATCATCTACAAAGGTGAAATAATACAAATATCCACCTATGGATGTCACTAGCATAGGTCCACACAAATCTGAATGAATTAGCTGTAGGATGTCATGAGTTTTGGTATTGCTAGAAGGGAAAGGCCCTCTCGTTTTCTTTCCACTTTCACAACTAGAGAAAACACCATCATGTTTTGATTGGATGTATGGCATTCCAGAAACCATGTTCTTTATTTTGGGTGGTGCCTTATAATGAAGATGAGAAAATATGTGGTATCATAAGATCTGATTGAAATTGCATTTTTGAGCCATAGCTTTAATAGGTCTCCCATTGACATTGTAAAGCCCTTCGACTCTCAATCCAAGAGTAAAAACATTTTTCATGTTTGTTTTCTCTGGCCAGGTTAACACCTCTCCTTTTATAAAAGCCACCTTCATTCCTTTATCTTCTAGAGCATATATAGATACAAGATTTTTCTTTAGACCAGGTACATATAAAACATCTTGAAGGCAAATAGTTTCTCCAAGATCTAAATGAACAGAAATTGAACCAAACCCTTTTGCAAGGTATGTAGTGTTATCTCCAAGGATAATGTTTAAACTATTCTCCCTCTCGACCAAATTAGAGGTGACTTCTTTATAACCATAGAATTCTTGGAGGCACCACTATCCTCTAACCAACTATCTAAAGAATCTAGAGGAGAAGCACTAAACAAAGTTGAAATCAGAAAGTAGTCAGATTGAGAAGTAGCAACATTATTTCCATATCTTGTATTTCTATATCTCTTTTGAGGATGAGGCTCTTGATCATGATCACTGCAAGCATCACTTCTTCCTTCATATCTTCTTCCTCCATAATACCTCCTTTTTCGATCAGGAAACCGATTATTGTAGTTGTTGCTACTCCTTTGCTTATAAGAGGATATTCTTTCTAGACAATCTCGAGCATAGTGCCCATGCTTGTGACAGTTAAAGCATTTGACATTCCTCATGCTCTTCTTAAAAAACTTGGGTTTGGACTTTGGCTTAGAATATTTCCCATTTCCTTTCTTCTTCTTTGCTTGTGCAGTAAGGGCAGAAGGTTCTCCTTCTTCATGTCTCTGAATCCTGCCCCTTGAAATCATCCTTGATTCTTCCTGATTGCATCTTCTGATCAATTCATCAAAAGCTGGAAGAACATTGTTATTGCTGACAGTAGTAATGAATACTTCCCAAGCGGTAGGAAGTCCATCAAGGGTTGTGTGTAGCAATTCCTATCAGACAAGGGCTCGCCAACAAACAAAATTTGGTCCTTGAGTTCAGTAATCCTTATAAAATAATACTAAATAGATTATCCCTTATTCAATATTATATCTTTGAGTTGTTTCTTCAGGTCAAGGACATGTTTCATATTTTAGACTTCAAATATGCCAACAATATTGTCATACATTTTCTTAGATGTCTTCAGTTTGGAGATACAGGTAAGAAGGTGATCTTTCAAAGAATCAATAATAATTTTGTGGGCTTTGATCTCACCTTTATTGTATCTTTCTTTAGCAGCAGCAAGGGAATTTTTAGGAGGTTGGGGTACACCTCCTTGGACATACTCTAGAACATCTTCTCCATCCAAGTTGGTGTCCAACTTGAATTTCCAAGAAGCATAATTTCAAGCCCCTTTCAATTTATCGTTGTCATTAAAGAAGGATGTAGCCATCTGAACTAATCCATTATTGTATTTTGAGTAGAAAATAAGGTCTTTCAGTAGATAACTGCATTCAACTTCTTGTTATTGAGCATATCTTCACCACAACTCTGATACCATGTTAAATTTTACAATTTTTAAATTAATTATCTTAGATCTTCAACCTTTAAGTGCAAACAATAACCAATAGCCATATACAAGACAATCAATGAACAATAAGACAAAATATTTGGTCCAAGACCAGGGAAAAAACCCAATGTGGGGGAAAACCCTTTAAGAATATTCTTCTATTAGATCTTCATTAATTGTTCAACAAAGACATAAGTAGAGTACAAAACCATTTTCTCAATGACAACAACATTACCCCTTTTCAAACTAGGAAAAATCTTCTGAATTATGAGATTTGATCACAAATGTAGAATAATAGATCCTTCAACCCTTCAACAAGGATTACAAGTGAGAATAGGAGATTTGCAAAAACTTATACAAGGGAGATATGCCACCAATGATAATACAATATAAAGATCTTGCCAATAATTCGAAATCTACCAAACAATATTGCAAGAAAGAAATATTTAGAAATGTGAGAGAGAAATCTCCACTAGATCTACCAATGATGAAACGAAATAACATGCTTCTAATAAATCTGATAACAATGAGAGAGATAAAATACTGATATCAGGGCTTAATCACCAATGCGGAACATATCACCAATGATGACAAGATATTTTCCATTGATAATCAAATATTTGATACTAATAATAAGAGATATGCCAATGATGATAAGAGATTTGCCACTGATAATCAGAGAGCTACCAATGATAATAATACATTTGCCAATAATGATAAGAGATTTTCCACTAATAATCAGAGATTTGCAAGTATACAATAGATCTACTAACAATAAGAGAGATAAATCACTGATGTGAGGGCTTGATCACCAATGCGAGAGCTAGATCACCAAAGCAAGAGAGAGAGAACTCGATGTGTTTCAAATGAAGGCTTCTCTTTAATATATATGAATCTTTTAGACAAAATCCATAACTTGAATAAGGGTTTTGGAAGCCCCTAGAGTGATCCATTTTTACACATGTCGAATTATATCACTTAAATGATTTTGTTTTTCACATGTCAAAATATCTTTAGAAAACAATTTAGAAATAAATTTTGCAATTATAAAAAATAATTTGCACTTGAGAAATAATTTTCTTTAAGGGTGAAAGGGGTTAACTCATAGAGTGTTTTTCTAGGGAAATTTCTCCCTTAGTTGCACAAAATTCAATAGAAATGTGGAAGGTACATTAGTAAAGCCGAAAGGCATGACCAAAAATTCATAATGATCCTCATGAGTTGTGAATGTTGTTTTCAGAATGTATTTAGTCTTCATTCTACTTTGATGATATCCTAAACGGAGATCCATCTTGGTGAAGTAAATTGCTCCATGTAATTCATCTAACAATTCGTCAATGACAGGAATGGGAAATTTATTTTTAATAGTGAGCTTGTTGAGCTCCCTATGATTTTGACACATATGCCATGATCCATTCTTCTTGTGCACCAATACTACTGGAGTAGAGAAATAACTTTGACTAGGTTGAATTATACTGACCTCTAACATTTATGCAACCATACATTCAATTTCACTCTTTTGGGCATAGGGATATATGTAAGGTGTGATATTTGGAGGAACACATGATCATGATCATGAATAGGTGGGAGGTCTTTGGGATTCTCAAATACCTTGGAATGATTGTCCAAGACTTTTTAGAGATTTGAAGAAATAGATGATTTCGATGTTTGAATCTCTAGTGAGCATAATTGTGCAATTACGCCCCCTTATTATTTCTTTAGAATCTTTGTCATGCCATTAGACCTGATTATATTTATTGGTTTTCCTGCGATACCCCCTAATTAAACTTCCTTTGTTTCCCAAAAAAAATTCAAGAAAAATGATTGAAAATTAAAATTGATCATCCCCATAAATTGTAACCATTGGACTTCTAGTACAACATGAACACCACCCACTGGCATGGAAAGCATTGGACTATTCAATACCTATTCCCCCATGGTTAGCTTGATATTATGGTGCTTCCTAGAGAAACCTATAGTTCCTCCATTTTCAACAATCACTTGACACTCTGGTGCTGGATATAGGAAGAAATTCAGTTCCTTGGCTATCTTACAATGAATAAAATTATGTGTACTACCCAAATCAATCGTCACTACTACCTTTTTCTTCTTGATTTATCCTTCTATCTTGAGAGTTTGAGGAGTGGTGATTCTTGCTAATGCATTAAAAGATATGGTCAAATCCATTTCTCATTTCTTTGGGGTTTGTTCTTGGTGTATATCCTCCTCTTTTGATGTTTCTTGTTCCTCTTATTCCTCCTCTTCACAATCTATGTAAAATAATTTATTCTCAACGCACTTATAACCTTTAGTGTATTTTCTATCACAACTGTAACAAAACCCTTTTCTCTTTTTTCTTCCAATTGTTGTGGTGTCAACCTTGTAGCTCGTGGAATGCTAGGAGAAACACCACTCCAATCTTTATAGTTATGAGTGGCTGAATTCATTGTTGCCATAATTTTTCTTTCAAAATTTCTTTCCACCTTGAATGCCTTCTCTAATGAATCAGGTTCCCAAAGGAGAACCTCATTTTGGATGTTATCCTTTAAAGTACCCATGAAGAAATAAATCCTATGCTCCTCTTGAATATTTGTTACCCTGATATTCAATTTTTGGAAGTCCTCAATGTGCTCCGCCATTGAACCCTTTTGTTTGAGATTTATCAATTGGGTAACGAAGTTGTTGCTCTTTGTATCCTCATAATGTGCTATCATTTCATCTATAAAAATTGACCAAGTGACAATTGTTTATGATAACAAATCCATTGATAACATAAAAACTAATTGGGTTCTGAATATAATGATGCAATGCATACCTTTTGTGTGTCTTGCACATCATGGAGATCAAAATATTGCTCCATCTGTAGTATCCATGTTATCGTATCCTTGCGATCAAAATTCATCATATATATATTTGGAATGTGGTGGGTCTTAAACCCAACATTAGAGTCTATAAAATCATAATTCATATTATTTTTTTCCTCATCATGATTTTCATGGATTACCTTGTCACCAGGAAGCTTTTCTTGTAGCAACTTTGTCAAACCTTCCTTTCCTTCAAACCTTCCATGTTTGCTTTTAAACCTTCCACGTCCCCTTTTAAACCATACATGTCTCCTTTTATTTATTTTTTCTAAACCATCCATCTTAACATTCATCATTGCCAATTCATTTTTGGTAGCTCTTTGGGAAAGTGAAATGTATTACACTTGGTCCTGTAACTTTGATATATAATGTTGCACTTCTTCCTCTTCTTCATGTGTTGTATTAGAGATTTTTAGTTGCTTAATGGGTGTGTCCATTTTTTTGTTTAGAGGAATATTGGAATTAAAAAATGATATCTATGCTTCCCTATGCCCTTTGAATCACTTCAAACTGATTCTTCAAACAAAAATGATGCAAATTAAAAAAATATACACTCTTTTTTCCTTGTTTTTTGGAGCTAGATATTCAAATTGTTGTATCTCTATAATTTCGACTCTCCAAGATCTAAAAGTCATTCCTATGCTATCCTTGTGCATCATATTTCCGACGCCACAATTCAGACCAAAATTGGATTCTTCAAGCTATATGTATTCCCAATCTCCCACGATGACCTGATTATGGATTAGTTTAGTAGAGAAAAATTGTACAAAGTGCCACATGTCATTGTTTCGATCTTAGGCCCTGAAAATGATATAAGAAAAGATATAGTCCATGTGATTTTTGTAACTTATTACAAAATTCAAATCTGATGCTCAGAGATAAAGTTATGACGATTTTCCCTAGGTCAATTGTTTGAGATGGAATTCTGGAGCCTCCAAAAACCCTAACTTCCTCAGATCATATCTCTGAAAATATAGCAAACCAAGATCTGAAATTCATACAGGAAGTTCATCAATATTTTGACTCCACGTGGTTACAATTTAGGCTTCTAAATCATTTTATAATAAAAGTTATAGTGAAAATTCCAAAACCACCTCTTTGAAGAAGTAAAACCCTAGAATCCAAAGCTCTTATTCCAATATTATGCAACTAGCTCACAAAATAGAAGAAAAGATAGATCAATGACTTGAGAAATAACCTCTTTGAGGGGGAAACCTCATTTACATCACATAAATAAATAATTATTGGATGATACAAATGACAAGACCTCCTTTCTATATATAGGATTCTAAGGGGTCACAATATAATTAGAGCCTACATAACAATAATAATTTAAGGGAACAACAATAACAATAGTGGGCTTCTATGGGGCACAACAATAACAATATGGGAGCTACATTAAAATTAACAATAAGGGGACTATACTATTATTATAGGGACTTAACAACCTTATCATACTCACATAGATATTTTTGTTTCAATAAGCAGCTTGGAAGGTGGGGTAGAGGACAAATTTCTTTTGGGATTGACCATTGTCACAATGGTCATGTTTCCTACCCTACAACTTTTATATGCAAAATGGTGTCTAGGAAACCCTATTGTTGATATCTATATCAACAAAAATCTCATTCAAAATTCCTTAATAGACCTAAACCATTAATTTTATGATAAAGGACACTATGCTTATTCTAAACCTCCATGATCTATTGAGACACACACCTAATATACTCCAACTAGTAGATAAATAAAATATAAACCCCAAAGGAGTCTTAGATAATGATTCATGAGAGTATCCAACATATTTTATATTACATAAAATTCATATTTCAATTGTAGGGTAGGAAACATTTCCACTAAATGCATGTTTCCTATGGTACAATTAAATATGAGGGTATCAATTCAACTTAAATTTTATTTGAAGGACTATAAAATCTATTGGATACTCTCATGAATCAATAGACACCATTACATTATTTAATGCTACTATAGGATTTATAGTTAATCGATCTACTAGTTGGAGTATAGTAGGTGTGTGTCTTAATAGTTCCTAAAGGTTTGAAATAAGCATAGTTCCCTTTTTCATAACATTGATGGTTGCCCCTAGGTTTATCAAGGTATTTTGAATGTAGTTCTTATTGAGATAGACATCTACAATAGGATTTCCTAGATCTAAGTACTTAGGGATAATATTTTCATAATATAATATTTTTTATTTGGCCTACCACATTCACTATAAGATAATATTTCCTCTTTCTTCTTGTCTTCTTATTGCATTATTATTTAATGAATTTGTTGTAGATAGGAACATCCTTAATATCCTAAAGGTGAGGATCTTGAAACATAAGTTTTTGAGCTCTCTTAGGAGGTATGATTCTTTAAGGAGGTGTAAGGATTTTTAATTTCTAGCCTTTCATGGTAAGGTGGAGTCAATTCATTAGGGATATGTTGTTGTTGTGGAAGAGATTACTCTATTTAAAATCCTTTTTCCTCCATGGATTCTATAATGAGATGAGGCATTGTCAATACCTACCCTGATATTAAATTGATCTCTTCACAATCCATAGAGTAGATTTATTATGTCATCTAGTTATTATACCCTTATTAAACCTACCTATTATTTCGACTAGGTGTTGGTTGGGTAGGAAACTGGGATTGCTTTGCAATTATTGATTATTTTTTGTGAAAGCATTGACATACGGTGGTGGAGGTGGGGAAATACTTGGTTTGTATTTATTTGGAGTTCATTATCCTTATGGTGGGTTAGTCATTTGGTAGTTTTTCATTGGGGTTTGAGATGGGAATAATTGATTGGAGGATGATTTTGGTTTTGCCATTAATTTTTCATTACCTAGCTAGGTTGATTATGCATTTGTGTTATGGACAAGAAAGTATTGAGGATAAGGATCAAGACTACTTGGTTGGAATGGTTGAGCTATTCGTTTCCTTCTATATTGATGAAGTATAGTAGTTCTAATTCTCCTTAACTCCTTAATAAGCATCCCTTATACATGGAAAGGAAGGCATTTTGTTAATTGAATGTTTCTCTTCACAAAGCACACAAATTTCTACAATGTTATGTGGACATTCATTTCTTGCAAGAATTTCTGTGCATTTAGTATAAAAAATAATTAGATTTTTTAATTTCTTCCTATGTCCTCTTTATCTACACTATATTCATCTACTTGGAAAATGGGTGTAAAATGTAAATTTTCATATCCTCTCATATTTGTAGAGTTAGATGATTGTGGTGCAACATTTCCATCATTCTTACTCTTGTTTCTTGTATGTTTAGAGTAGTTCTTAAATACTTTCTTGGTGTCTTCATACTCCAACTAGAAGATGTCTCCTTTTTCAAGGAGATATAAAGTCTCCATGAATTCCTCTCTTACTCCTTTGAGAAAGACAAGCTTGAGGGAGTAATCATCAAATGTGAAACTATGAGTTACTTTGTAACCAGTTTGGAATATTTTCTCATAGTCTTCCACAAAATCATTTTCTCCTTAGATCATTTTAAACATTTTGTCTTTGGTGTCATTGGTTTTGTATTAGTCCCTATAATTTTTAATGAAGGTTTGCTTCATTTGATCCCAAATTGTAATGTTGTTTTTCTAAACTCATGGGAAACCTCAAGGTTGGTTCCTTCGTTATCGAGGGAAAAAAACTTGAATTTCTAAGAATTATATTTTTTTTTAGTTCCAAAAGTGAAAAAACCTGTAATTTTATTCAAATTGAAAATAAGGAAAAAAATTACATTATGCATATGTTGAAAGCATTCCATAAGATAAGCCTATTGGCTTATGAGCTAAAGAGAAAAAACTAAGAGGAAAATAAATATGAACATTCAAAGTTAAGTGTGGCAATAATCTCTTATCTTCTCTTCTTGCCTTTCTTTTTCTAGACTTTTTTTAATCCTCCCGTGTTTGGAGCAACTGGAAAAAAATTCAAGTCGCGTCCTATTGTATTTAGTGGTGATTCTTTGTCTAAATATGGGCTTTTATAAAAATGAGCTCACTTTGTACCCTTCGTCCAATTTTCTAGTTGTAACTCATTTTTCTACTGATCTAATGCATGGTTTTCTTGTGTTTCAATGTCATTCTGCATATGAGATACAAATCCATTTTGGACCTATGCATCCTCTTCTAATTGGTTTGAAGGGTTCTCCATGGTTTAGTCTTCTTCTTATGAGAGATGGTGATCAAAAGGTTTCCATCATTTTGATTTGTGTGCCTGCCCCTTTCTGTTTTTCTGGATCTTTTCTACCTATGGACATGTGTTGTGTAAATGTCTTGTTGGTAACATATTCAACATTTGAATGTTTTTTTCTCATAGTGTAATACTTGGGTTCACTGAACATTTTGTGTTAAATTCAATTGAATGTGATCAGGTAGACCTTTGTTGAGGTCTATTTGTACACGGATTCTGGAAAATGTAAATTGACCTTTCTTTGTTCTTTCAAGGTCCATCTTCTTGAATTTCCCAATGTATTTATGATTTCCTCTAAAACCATGTGGTGTCAGAAAGGGAAGGGGAGATTTAGTAGCCTCACCCAAACCAACATTATTGATACCAAAATTGTTATGTCATCAAAATTTGGAAACCATGGGGCAATGAGGAGCCTAGATTTTCCCCAAAAGTAGGGCCCATCATTTAATACTTTCTACAAGTTTTCATGAGTATCAAATTGGAATATAAAAAAAACTTTGGAGGATAAATAGATATCAAAGTTGGCGATCTAGGAAGAAAAGACCCACTGGTTTAATGCATCAGTTCTAGTGTGACACCCTCCTCCCACATTTACCCAAGTTAACCGGTTCACTGGGGTAACCATGTGACAAGAGGTTACTATTATGTGATTCAACTCCCCATGTACAATTAAGGAAGTGGAACCGACAAAAAAATAACATTATGACCTTCCACACGCTACAGAACCTTCATGATCCAACCAACCCTTCTAGGTGGCCAACCCTTGAGATAACTTGACATTTTACTAATCTGGACCCTCAGTCCCTCCCATGAAAATCCATGCATGCAACTGAGGCCTTCCAATTTCTCCCACAACAAGGCATGCCAACAACTCTAGACCTTTTCAAGCAGTTTTGTGTTAGCAACCCTGAATTCTGAGCCACTTTTTCAGGGCTAGGTCTCAGGTCACTGCCTAGAACTTCATGAAACTTTCAAAAATGATAAATAACAATGGAATAAGGATACTAATGCAAAAACTTGAAAAAAGACTTGATTTGATCCCTACTAGCCATGAAAAACATTTCGTCAAACATATCAAAAACATGTAATCTAAAGGTAACAACAACATATATAAGCATAGGGGTCTCATACTTATCTGAGAATCATCAAAGAGGACTAGTATCTCCTCACAATATTTGCATTTCTATCTATTAAGTCATTCATTCCTTAAAATTTCATATACTAACCAAAACATGATGAGAACCTTACATCATAACTGTCATAAAACATGCTTGTAACAAATAAATAACCAAAGATATATCAATGAGGAAACAACCATTAAAGCCACATAATAGAAAACACATTTACTCATAAAATACCAATGGAAAAGGAGCTATTATTAACATATGAAAAACCAACCAAGTTAGGGACTTCCAGATACCACCTGACCATAGATTGGGCTGAACCAAATCTCTCTTTCAACCAATCACACCTGCACCATATTCCAAGCATGAATGTGGGATCTCATGAAACAAATCAAACAAAACCAAACCGAGCTTCCAAAGGCCAAACCACCTCAACCCTCAACCAACGATTCCACCTCACGGTCGGACATCACTAACAATCACCAGACCAGTCTCTACCTAACTTTTCTAGGGCTCCAAAGGGTTTGTTCTAACCAAGGCTTCTAGGACTAGTAACTCAACCCACAGTTGTTGTTAGGCTCCAGAGAGTTTGTCCAACTAGGGCCTCCGTGACTAGTAACTCAACCCACCAAGGGCTCCAAAGCATTTGCCCAACCAAGGCTTCTAGGACTAATAACTCAACCCAATCTGTTACAGGGCTTCCAAAGCTTTTGTCCAACCAAGGCTCTGGGAACTAGTAACTCAACTCACAACCATAAGAAACATCAGAAACAACGATAAAAAAAAAATACAAAACCAATAACACCATGGCTATCTAGGAAATGGAAAGGCTAGGAAAAACCACTATCAATCCAGGAAAACCTCCATGCCAATGACAAATCATGACCAAGAAACCACATGCATGTGCCATGCATGCCAAAACTAGAAAGGAAATCATACATGAAACTCGGTAGTTGCAAGCAAAACCTACTATAGCTACTAATCTTGATTTCCTCTTGCGCTTTCCTGCTATTCATTTTCCTTCTTTCTCCAAATCAAAAATATTCCACACTCCTCCAAGAGTGCTCCAAGAAACTCTAAGTTTCCAAGTGTATGAGAGAGATAGAATAGAGAGAGCTCCAAGCTAAAATTGACAAATTATGTCATCTGATTCTCATAATCCTTTTTATTAATGAAGCCTCTAATTTCTTCAATTTTCCATTGCTTTCCTCCTCACATGCAACATGTTATCTTTCACCTTCCTTTTCTCCTATTTTCCATTATTTTCATAAATAAAATGTCAATTAATGCCTCACACCTTTCCAAAGTCTTTGCCATTTTCCTTTGCCAATTTCCATAGCCATTAATTAATCACAAGTGATCCCCATCACTCTGTTTTTTTCCAACGTTCATCTTGGAATACGTGTCCCATGACCTTGGTTATTATTTTTCATTTATTAGTTTTATTTCATGGATTTTTAACCAGGGTTGTTATAGAACCCTCCCCTTTGGGGGAACACCGTCCTCGGTGTTCAATGACACCTACAACCAACAATACCACTGAAAAGAAAAACATACTTCCCATGGAGCTTTATAACTTAGCTTGTTGTAGTATTTACAATGATCATCATGCTGAGAAGCAAACCAACATGAGAAACATAACAACATGACAACCATAATGACATGACACCCATATTCTTATTGGAGTTTTATAACACAACTCATGATGGTATTTACATCGATATACATATATACACATGTGCCAAAACATAGCACCAAAACATATTCCAAAAATATTTGCTCAACTAGCGAATAGAGAAGGATACATAGCTCGCATATGAACAACCATCTCCCAAGTAGCTTCATCAGGCCCAAAGTGCTTCCATTGCCCTTTAACCTACTCCATTTATCGGTTCTGGAGAATGAGCATATTTCTTTGCAAAATGCACTGAGGTTCCAGCTGGAATTCTCCTTTTGGTTCCACCTACAATACAAACCAATCAATGGCATGATTAACATATTTCACATATCTTTTAAGCAATGAAACATGGAAAACATCACGTACTTTCACTATCAGAAGCAGTGCAAGTCGATAGGCCATTGGTCCAATCCTCTCAAGGATCTCAAAAGACCCGCAAAATCAAGGTGCCAACTTGGCACATGATCCAGTCCTCAAGGATCTCTTCTTGGGCTTGATGCACAAGTACACATGTTCCCCAACTTGAAACTCCTTTAACAACCTGTGTTGATATGCATAAATTTTTCTCCTGTCTTGTGTTGCCTTTAGATTCCTCTTGTTAACCCGCATTTCTTGATCCATCTCTGTCAACATGTTTGGTCCTATTAATACCTTGTTCAATGGATCACTCCAACTGATGGGAGTATTACATCTCTACCCATATAGTGCCTCGAATGGACTCATCCTTAGTGACTCCTAATATCTGTTGTTGTAAGTAAACTAACCCAGTGGAAGATACTCTTCCCACCTCAGTTGCTGATGCATCACATACATCCTCAACATGTCCTCCAAAATCTTGTTGACTCTCTATGTTTTTCCATCTGAATGTGGAGGATAAGTTGCACTGAAGGCCAACTCTGTACTCAAACCTGCAAATAACTCTTTCCAAAATCTAGAATTGAACTTAACATCTATGTTTGACAAAATTTTCTTTGATACACCATGCAACCTCGCTACATCTCTGATGAAGACCTATGCTACATCATTAGCTAAATATGTAGACTTCACTGGAATGAAGTGTTCTACCTTTGTCAACCTGTCAAACACAACCATAATAGAATCATGTTGTATAGATGTCCTTGGAAAACCAGTAATGAAGTCCATGGAAATGACCTCCCATTTCCACTTTGGAATCAGAATCAGATGTAGCAATCCATCTGGATGCTTGGACTCTGATCTTACCTATTGAAAATCCAAGAACCTAGCCACAAACTTTGCCACTTCCTTCCAATTTGGCTAATAGTAGAAACTTATTCACTACTTACAATGTCTTCTGATATCCTAGGTGACCTAAATACATATTAGCATGAAATTATGTCAAGATATGCTTCTTGAGGTCACTGTTGTTTGGTACATATATCTTGTCCCTAAATTTGACTAAGCCATATGTTGTGAGATGATAGTTCCCATCCTAATCACTTGTACCTTGCTATAACCTGTGCATAAGCTCCATGTACCTGTCATCCTGCTGACCTTCTTGCAAGATTAGATCCAGTAGATCTATCATGTATGAAATTGTAGCTGCAATGTGATTTACCTATAATATTTTGCGAAGAGCATCTGCAATCATGTTCTCTTTACCTTTAATGTACCTAATCTCAAAGTTCAACTCACTGATCGTGGCCAACCATCTAGCTTGTCTAGCATTCAAGTTTGGTTGGTCAAATAGATACCTCAATCCATTGTGCTCGCTCATCAATACAAACCTCCTATAATAATATGCTAGTCCCATGAATGATCTTACCTCATCCATGTTCCTAGGAGTTTCCCACTCCATGATAGCCCTTATCTTTTTTTCATCCACTGTTATGCCTTCCTTGGAAACCACATGCCCCAAGTAGTGTACCTTTTTCTAAAAAAAACTACATTTACTGAGCTTAGCATACAACTAATGCTTTCTCAACAATCTCAATATTGTTGTTAAATGTTCAACATGCTCTTCCCCATTCTTAGAATATATCAAGATGTCATCAATTAATACAATAACAAAATTTTCCATATAAGAGCACAACACACTATTCAACAAGCTCATAAAAGTAGTTGGAGCATTAGTTAAACCAAATGGAACTATATGTATATGTCCTCTTCCTTAATGCATACCTGATGGTATCCTGGTCTCAGATAAATCTTCGAGAATTCTATTGCTCCCTTCAACTGATCAAACAATTCATTAATCCTTTGTAGTGTATACCTGTTCTTGATGGTCACCTTGTTCAACTGTATGTAATCAACGCATAACTTGAGAGTACCATCCTTCTTCTTCACAAACAACACTAGTGCACCCCAAAGTGACACACTTGGTCTAATGTATCCCTTGTCAAACATTTCCTTCAACTACAACTTCAATTCCACTAACTTCGGTGTGCTCATCCTGTATGGTGTCTTTGATGCCAGTGCTGCCCTTGGTACCAAATCAATAGAAAAGTCCACTTCCCTGTGAGGCAGAAACTCCAAAATCTCTGTTGGAAACACATCCTGAAACTAATGTAAAAATGAGTACCTGCTCAAGACATCCACATCCTCAATTTCCTTATCTTTGTCACTAGAAATATGCATTGTGAATAACACACACCCTTTCCTACAATTGCGCTTTTCCTACATAACTGTCACCATTCTAACTGATGTTTCCTTCTTCTTACCCTGCAATATCCTATGTTTTCCATTGTCAACCAAACACTCAATAGCCTTTTCATAACAACCCACCTTAGTCATGTCAAGATATATCCAATCCATACCCAAAAACATACTATATGATCCCAATGGAAGTACATTCGAATGTGCTGATGTAGGCATACCATTCAACTCAAATGCACAAGCTCTTACCCAGTGATGAACTCTCTTCTTTTTACTTGTAGCCAACTGCACTAACCAAGATAATGCATGCACTTCTTTATTCAAACCACACTTATCCATCGGGTTAGGATTAACATAACTATAATTAGATCTAGGGTCAATCAAAATAGAAATAAGTTGATTACAAAGCTTACCATCCATTTCGATAATAGATGCCTAGTGATCTTCTTGCCTATTATCCAACACTGCATTAATCTAAGGAATACTCTGTCTAACATCCCCCAATGTGTGTACCTCTCGATCATTGTGGATCTATGGTCTACCACCTTGATGTTGTGAAAAATCTCTCCTGTGATACTCACCACCACAAGTCCAACACTATAAAGGTTTTGTATCATGACCCTTGTTCTTCTCCTCAAACTGAAATCCTTGCCCTCTATCATATGCATTGAAATTCTTAGGTGGTGTTGCACTGTTTGTTACATGTGTCCTAAGGTCTTTGCTTCTTATAGGTCTTTGCCACTATATGATCCATTAGTCCTATCCTCCTTCCCATGACTGAATTTAAGAGGTTCTTGTCTCTGCAAGTCTGACAAGCTTTGAAGAATCATTGCGTTGACCTCTTCTTGTTTCTCCTTTGCCCTAGCAAGTCTCTCTTGAGATTGAATGATTTCTGCCTTCAAATTTCTCAAAGTGTTTGCTATGTCAGGAGAATATCCCTCACCATGTTTCTCATCTAATCTGGAGGGAGAATATCATGAGTTGTAGTCTACCATCTTACTAGTCATCTTTGATTTTCTCTTCCTGCAAGGTATATCATGTCAGCTAAACAAAATAATAAACAAACCAACATACCTCAGTGTAGTTTAGGGTAGGATATCTCGTTTACAAGATCAACCATATTAGCATAATACATGTATCAACATAATCATATCAATATTTAAACATCATTTCAATCATTATTCAGTTAGCATGCATGATTCCACAACTACAAGACCAACCAAACACAATGCATGCATAACAACATATGTCTGACACACATGCATACACAATACATACAAACACTAACATGCATTCATGATGAACACATTCTGACAAAAACACCATCAACTTCTACATGACATCACAATGGAAACCATGACCACCAGCATGCATACACAACAAGAACATAGACCATGAGCATAAGGACATATATGCAACTGACATGTACACATGACAACACATTCATCCAAGGATAACGAAAACCAAACATCACCCAATGAGAATGGAACTATGCTCTGGTACCACTCTGTAACACCCTTCTCCCCAATTTACCCACGCTAACTGGTCCATGGGGGGAAACATGTGATGATAGGCTACTATGACATGATTCAACTCCCCATGTATAGTTAAGGAAGTGGTACTGACAAAAAAAGCCATTTTGACCTTCCACACATGCTACAAAACCTTTAGGCGCCAACCAACCCTTCCAGGTGACCAACCCCTGTGACAACTTGAAATTTTACTGATCTAGACCCTCAAATACTCCCATGACAAGCCATCATGTGAATTAGGCCTTCTAGTCGCTCCCACAACAAGGCATGCCAGTGACTATGGACTTCTTCAGGCAGTTTTATGCCAGGACCTCAAATTCTTAGCCACTTTTTCAGAGCTAGGTCTCAAGCCACTTCCTAGAATGTTATGAAACCAGCTCAAGAAAAAGATAGAAAAGATAGATCCACGCCTTAGAATTCAGCCTCTTCGAGGGGGAAACCTCCTTTACATTACATAAATGAACAATTATTGGATGATTCAAAT
>APFE031274178.1:53772-74510 GCA_000404065.3 Pinus taeda | reverse complement strand
AGCGAAGACCTAGAATCCAAAGCTCTGAAACCAAATGTTATGAAACCCGCTCAAGGAAAAGATAGAAAAGATAGATCGACACCTTAGAATTTAGCCTCTTCGAGGGGGAAACCTCCTTTACATTACATAAATGAACAATTCTTGGATGATTCAAATGACAAAACCTCCTTTCTATATATAGGAGTCTAAGGAGTCACAATATAACCAGCCGACCTAACAATAATAATATAAAGCCACAAAAAAACAATAGAGGGATTCTATGGGGCACAATAATAACAATATGGGGACAATAGGGGCACAACAATATTAATAAGGGGTACAACTACAATAGTAATGGGGTAATCACTAGTGTTATAGGGACCCAACATAGAACTTCATGAAACTTTCAAAAATAATAAATAAGAATTGAATAAGGCTACTATTGAAAACACTTGAACAAGCACTTGATCTAACCCCTAATAGCCATGATAGGAATTTCGTTAAACATATCACAAACATGTAATCTACAGGTCACAACAACATATATGAGCATAAGGGTCTCATACTTAACTGAGAATCATCAAAGAGGAATGATATATCCTCAAAATAGTTGCATGTTGTCTATTAGGTCATTCATTCATTAAAATTTCATATACTAACCCAAACATGACCATATCCTTACATCATAACTGTTGTAAAATATGCTTGTAACCAACAAATAACCACGGGTATATCAATGAGGAAACAACCATGAAAGCCACATAATGGCAAACACATTTACTCATAAAATAACAAAGGAAAAGGAGCTCTTATTAACATATGAAAATCCAACCAAGTCTGGGATTTCCACGTCATCGGCCATAGATTGGGTTGAACCAAATCTCTCTTTTAGCTAATCACCCCTACAACGTATTCTAAGCATTAATGTGGGATCTCATGCAAAAAAAAAAAAACCAAACCAACACTTCTAGAGGCCAGACCACCTCAACCATCAACCAATGGTTCCACCTCACGGTCAAATATCACTAACCATCACCAAATCGATCTCTTACCAAGCTGTCCAGGGCAACAAAGTGTTTGTTCCAACCAAGGCTTCCAAGACTAGTAACTCAATCCACAGTTTCTTCTTGGCTCCACAATGTTTGTCCAACTAGGGCTTCGAGGACTATTAAATCAACCCACCAAGGGCTCTAGAGAATTTTTCCAACCAAGGGTTCCAGGACTAGTAACTCAACCCAAGTTGTTACGGGGCTTCCAGAGTGTTTGTCCAACCAAGGCTCCAGGAACTAGTAACTCAACCCACAACCATAAGAAACATTACAACCAACCAAAAAAAAAAGACAAAACCCACAACACCATGATTATCTAGGAAACGGAAAGGCTACATAAAACTACTATTAATCTAGGAAAACCTCCATGCTAATGATAAATCATGACCAAGAAAACACATGCATTTTCCATGCATGCCAAAACTAGCAAGTAAAGCATACATGCAACTCGGTTCCTGCAAGCAAAACCTATTGTAGCTGCTAATCTTGATGTACTATTGTGATTTCCTGCTCTTCCTTTGCCTTCTTTTTCCAAATCCAAAGTATGTCACACTCCTCCAAGAGTTCTCCAAAAAAATGTAAACATCCAAGGGTATGAGAGAGAGAGAATAGAGAGAGAGCTCTAAGCTAATATTAATAATAGCTTGTCAACCGATCCTTCGAAGCCTTTTTATTAATGAGGTCTCTAATTTCTTCCATTTTCCATTATTTTCCTTCATTTTCCTCCTCATATGCAACTTGTGACCTTTCACCTTCCTTTTCTTCTATTTTCCATTATTTTCATAAATAAAATGTCAATTAATGCCTCATGCATTTCCAAGTCGTTTTCCCTTTTCCTTTGCCAATTTCTATATCCACTAATTAATCACAAGTGATCCCCATACTATGTTTTTGCCCAAAATTTAGCTTGGAATACCTGTCCCATGACCTTGGTTATTATTTTGCATTTATTAAATTTATTACATGGATTTTTAACCAGGGTTGTTACATCTACTCTAGAAACCATTGAACCTACAACTCACGGCCTTGGATTGGAGAGCAGAAAAAAGATAGTTTACATCAAGGAGATTAACCTCCATGACATGCACTTATTTCGTTTTTTCTATAATGTAGGGCTCTAGGTTGTATTTGGATTGAGATTTTGAATTGGAAGCCTTCCCTTGTGCCACATCCTTATAGGAGAAAAATATACTAGAGTTTCTAGGACTCAGAGCTTATCTTCGCAGCCTTGGGTTCAAAACTATGGTGGAGTTTCTTGAGATAAGGTATTCCTTCATTTGGGACAGATCCTAAAGCATATTCCCTTAAAAAGTAGGCATTGTGAGGTTACAAAGATGCCAAACCTACTCCTAATGTATTAATTTAGGTTTTTTACCATGTCAAAGGCCCCAATCGAGAAAAGGAGGGAATTCCTATTAATGTTTTTAATGAAGATCTAAAATATTTTATAATCCATCTCTTCCTATCTTTCTTCCAGATCAGAGAAAATATTTTGAGATTAATCACCTTGTGAAATCATATCACTCTTGTCTGTAGGCTTCTACTCCTCCATGGACCATATATCCATCATGATTGTGCACTTTCATGAGCTCAGGACTAAAGAGAGAAGCTATTTGGGCAACATCCTTGTAGGGCATGCCTATCACAACTACTCCAAACTTTCCAAGCCTCTACAAGAGATACACACATTGAATCACTTGGTTAATATTTGTTCCTTTGATTCAGCCCCATAACAAGTCCAATCGTGGGAGGCATTTGCAGGGTTAATCCTTCGCAAGCCCTCATGTCCCATATGCGCTCTACAATAGGGAAGCAGTCATTCCACAACAAACAAAACCATATACAACTATCAATCATTGCTATGGAGAAAGCTAATAGTTTAGTCTCCATTCCTTGTCACACCCTCACTGTCTGTATCAAGATCGTGAATAATGACGACACATGGTGAAGATCCACAAATGAAACAAAGCCTAGCGCTATGCGAGAACTCCATCTCCAATCCTTCTATCCTTTCAAGCATTAGATGCATATCATAAGTCCTTCAAATTAATTCAAACTCAAAAGGAAAGTTTCAATATCTTATGGAATAAGTCCATGAAAGTGGGGAAGAGTAAAAGGACTAATATTCCTCATTTTAATTTCTTTGTTGGTTTCTTGAATGGGAAACTCAAAGATTTCATGTTTCTATTCCATCTTGAGCCAGCATGTGGTAAGATGAGGAGTCTTCTCATTCTTTTAAGAAATTTGCAAAATACCTATGCCTTCTTGGGGTAACTCCCAAAATTCTTCAATGAGTTGTTGGATATTTATTTTACAAAATTATTTATGTTGTCCTTGTTCAATTATACCTATTTAAACACTATGAATTCTTGATAAGAATATACCAAATCTATCTCTAGGTCGAAGCATATAATATAATGAGTTCATTTAAGAAAAATAAAATTTAACGGTCTTATATGTAGTTTTTTAGCACCTATCAGAAATAACACCAAAAAGTGATGGATCAAAGAATTGAAGAAAAAGTGTTGAACTCCACATCCTGGCTTTAATTTTTCAATACAAGAATATTCTACTTTGATGAGGTATTATTCACTATATGTGCAACTACACTAGTGCACTTAATGCTAGCTTGAATATTGTTGTCCTTTTCCTCTAGTAGTCTTGCTTATCATGACCTTAACTCCATTACTCAAGAAAATTAACAAAGGTTAAAAGTCATTGTGTTGGATATTAATCTTGGCAGAGAATAAGTGTAGGTGTCATAGGCTAAAAATCCTCTTGATCATCATGTTACTTGGGTTGAATTCAAGAATTTATTTAGGGTTTCTTATCTACCAAAATTGAAGTGACACTAACACTAAGAATGTCGAAAATAATCTAATGGCAAGAAGGATTCCTAACTTCAACCCATTATCATATGTCCCCTTACCCTCAAAGGCTAGTGGTATGCACTTTTTATACCCCAAGTCAAGAGCATCAAGAGAAGGTGGTAATGAAATTGATTACTATTGTTCTAGAGAGGAACAAGACAACATAAATACAATTAACCAAGCCAACAAGGATGCCGATAAATGATCATCTCAAAAGTAATGAGATAGGCTAAGATATTGAGCACGAAAAAAATGGTTGCAATGCAATGAGCATAAAGTGAAAGTGTACAATTAAATCAACGGGGAATTAAATTCCATAAAGTAAATAAGTTTTCTAGAACAAGAGATGGCTTTGAAAACATAATTTAGTCATATAACAATGAAATGACATGAAGAAATTGAACCTAATGAAGTGACTTAAATGAAAACTAATCCATGAAACTATGAACTACTGGAGGAAATAATACGTAACAACATATTTGTGATAAATATAACTAGAAACTACTACAAAAATGAAATATGATAGCAAGAAGGGTTCCTTGTATAGCCTTGAGTGGAATCTACTCAAGGTCTCTACAAGAAACCTTAAGAAAACCATTATGTGCTTGAAATATAAAGACACAACTTCTTCATTTGAGAAATGAATTCATGATGAGAAAAATGAAGATTAACTAACTCCTACTAGCTCGTAGTTGTTATTTAGACAACAAGCCTCATAAACAAGCCCTTTAATTAGTCCTTAATTGAAGGGCACTTGTCTCTAGGATCCGTAAAATTAGGGTCCTTGTTTCAAGGATCAAATTCCCTCAAATGAAAACCAAATTAATATATCGTTGATTGTATGCCTTAATAAATCACCAAATGATTGGCTACTTTAGAGGTTGGAGAGGGGGAAAACCCCCTCACCAACCCCTCGTTTGTCTCATGTGCAAGTTAATGAAGACCATCATTAGGATTCAACTTGTTTGAGAAAATAATTAGCACAACCTTAGAAATGCATCAATTCATTGAAATCACAAAATAAACCAAGGCATATCATCATAAATCAACATTCAATCATTTCACCATAGTCAATGCAAAAACCCTAAGATGTCTATATTAATTATATTATTTCATAAACATAGTAGGTCTTAGTCCATAGGAAGTTGTCATATTAGCTACAAATTGGACCTCCATGTTCCACTATTTGGAGGCCCATCTCACATTATCTTCCAAATTTAAATGTTTGCATAAACGAAACCTCAATTTTACAAATATCATTAGCTATTTATCATTCTTAGGATTGTAAATATAAAGAATTATCTATATTCGAGTCCCACTAGCAAAAACAATTGAGGATGAGCCTCATTAACAAGTCAACCCAGGATCAAACCTCACGAGTGGTGGTTGTGCCCTGTGCTAGGGGGAGGAGACATGCTAAAAAATCCAGTCAGCTAAGGGCTGGTGTGGCCCAAGCTGGGTGCGATCCTTGGGTGACTTTGATGGCTTAGATGCCCTTGGATCGTGACTCCTCAAACCATAGGTCAATCTTAGAGGATCACAAATAACTTGGCAAAAAAATGAAACAAAGAATCATCTATAGCTTCTTCTCCATTGATGACGTGCTCTTCACCTGGATCTAACAAGAAATTTCTTCCTTTTTTGCTCTTTAAAATAATTTTCGAATGTAATTCTCTATAAGATAGGTCCAAAACTATTAAAGCATTAACAAATTAGTGTAGTAGGTCTGTTTTACTTCAATATTTTGTATAGGGATTATATCAAAAAATTCTTTCTTTGCCTCCATCCTATATCATATTTATTTTCCCATGAATTTCTTTAAATTTAGTTTCTTAGCTCCTTAATAGATGGAATAAAGTTTGGCATGGGCTAAACATTCACTAAAACATCATGTTTTCAACATCTTTGTTGGCATATTTTTGGCCCAAATCCAAGAATGGAAATGGTACAATCATCAAATTGTAACTTCATTTAATCAAAATAAAATCTCATCATTTTTCATAGTCTTTGAATCAACCTAGATTATAAAAATCATATGTTGGCCAACAAACTTGTTATCACAAAATCTGACCTTGATAGGCTACTGATCAAGTAGACTCCGAGTAACTCTTCCAAACCAATATTTTGGCTGAGGCTTAGCCTCCTCAACTTGAGAGGGCTCTCTTAATAGGTTTAAGATTTTTGATTAATGATTAGATGGCTAACTCTAGGAACAAAATGGACAAATGTATAATTGGTTGACTGGTTGAATAAATGATTAGCAAACATCTATTGGGCTATGGAGTCAAGATAGTCTTCAACAAAACAACATGATCAACAAAACATGGAATTCAAGGCACTTAGAGTTTAGGTTTATATATAAAACAGTAACACAGTGAATCAACACAGTTTACAAGGATGTGAAGGAAGTTAGAGCATTTTCAATGAATTCTAAGTATCACAAGCTCATACCACTGTAAATAAGTAATTGAACAAGGCCATAAGAACATAGAACACATAAACTCCTTGTGAATCTTGAGTAGTCAAACTGATCTCTATATTAAGTATGAAAACTACAATTTCTTACAATAACACAACTTTCTTTTGCTAATGAAATTACCAACCCTGAGGAATTCGATTCTCAAGCTTTATATAGAGTTTTACAACCTTGGATACTATGATCCATCTTTAGAGGAATTCAAATTCCTAACTTAGACACCTATCTTTTCATAAAACAAACTACTTAATTACAACTTGACAGCTAGTTGTCTTTAAGAGTCCTAATACAAATAGGAGTGACACTCCCAAAACATGCTTTTATCAACCTTATCTATGACTTCAATACATTATTTGATCATATTCCCACCCATGTATTCGAGCTTGATGATGTCCTCAGTGTTGTTACAAAACCTGCTGAGTCATGACCTAACTGTCCCGATAACTAGGAGACAGAGTTCCTCCTTTAAGGCCCTTAATCCCTTATGCTTATCTTCAAATAGTTTTGCTGGTATACACGTGGCATGTACTAATAACCCATTAACATTTCATTTTCCACCTGTGAAAAAAAGGAAAATCGAAAATATGGAGGAAAGACCAAACATGACTGTGCTACGAAAATACTCTGTTTTTGTAGCACAAATTTTATATCATTTGTGAAATACTTCCTAGGACTTTGCTTTCTACACCACTGCCATCTGAGACTTCATACATGATCCCATGTCTACCAGAAACTTCAAAATTTGTAACTAATCAAACCTTACCTTTGGAAAGCATCAATAAGTGCTAAATGATCATCTTCAGCAGTTTCGTAGCGCGCTACAAAACTGCTGTGTATGCCCTTTTTCAACACGGCCTTCAAAAATCTGTAGTTTGGGAGTTTTTCAAAATTCCATGAAGACTGATATGATCAACCAAAAATCAAAATAACTTACCCTTATAGATGTTCTTCTTCACAGTTGTTCTTCCTTTTATATGCCAAAACTCTTTTTATGTGCCAAAACTGTTTTAATATATCTCCTTCACTGCTACTTTTCAACACCCTATTTCATTATTGTTGTAGACCCTTTTCTAGATTTGGTTAGTTGTATTACTAGGTATTCAGTTTTCCTCTTCAATCTCCTGTTTGTAGCTCTCAGTTGAGCATTAGTCTTCCTTACAAATCTGGCTTCTTTGATTGCAGGAACAATCCAGGTAAAGTATTGAGTTTCACTGTTTACTAATTCTAGTTTGGACACCTTTTTAGCTTCCTAGAGAGCCTTCATCCTTTTAAAATTTGTCCTTTCAGCAGCATGCTCTCTTGCTGTCACTCTTAGTCTAGAAATTTCATTGTTGGCAACTTTTAACCTTTCTTCCATAACCTCATAACTGGATTTTTCTGTCTAAGTGGCAGGAACTGTGCTTTTGTCACCTTCAGGTCTTGGAGACAAAATGTTAATCAACTCTTCTTGAACAATAGATGTTTCTTCTGTTCTCCCTAGCTCAATATTGGACTCTTGCATCTTCTTTGATTGCCTAGTTAAGGGTTTTATGGGTTTGAAAACAAATGCTGTGACATCATCCTCAAATTCCAATTTCTTGGAGGGTTTCATTTTCTTTGACTTTCCTTGATTAGATTTTATCACATCTGCCTGCACCAAAGGGGATTATGCAATATCAATGGCTTTTAAAATATCATTTAAATCACCCTTCAAGATGGAACCTTCTTCCGAGATCACTGTTTTACCTTTCTCCTTTGCAATTTGACTTCTAGTCAATCTCTTTTAAATTGGTTTGGTGGTTGAATGTTCTTGTGTCATTTCCTTAAGCTCAGGCATATTTTCCTTTGTAGATTTAGGAGTTTCAAGGATGACTAATAGTGCTTTGCTTGCTTGTTCTTTCACCTACTTCCTAGGTTTCAACTTAACATACCTTTTTGCCCTGGACATTACAAGCTTGCTGGTTTTTGCTGATGGAGTTTCTTTAACCATAGGCTAATGTCTACACCTTGTTTTTCTGCTCCAAAGCCACATAAAAACAAAAATGAAGACCATTCTTTGTTGATCCTCTTGAGTTCATGTAGAACTATTAGTTTAATTAGACTATGATGAAACAGGGAAGTTTCACATCCTTGAGATTTCAACTGTACTTTATCTACCATCTTAGCTACACTTCGAAATAAGAAGTAAGGCAAATCTAGAGAAATCATACTAGTAAAATGTAACAGGAGTTTAAAATGATATGAATAAACCTTTTGATATCTTCCTTCACAAGTGAAATAACATTGAATGTTGAAGAGCAAGTTGGTATTATTTTCCTTGATGTAGTCTTTGGGAATTGCCTTGGTTAAGTCAGTTTCTGAAAATTTTGTGTTTAGGAACACCTTACATGGTTCCATGTCGAATCTGAAGTTTTTGAACCATGTCTCTTACCCCCTGGGAATTTCTGTCACCAACGCTATTACATTTGGGGAAATTTGCAAGTTCAACATTCCAACCTTTGTGTTGGAGCCAATGGAATGTAGTGCAAACTCCTTTGTCACCTGAGTATGTCCTCCCTGCAATTTCTTACAAAACTTCCAACATCCTGCTTTCTTGAAGGCTTCTACAACTGCTTCGTCTCTGATCAAGACCTTAGTGCTTTTAGGCTTTGTTCTCAAGCAATGAATAGACCTGTGATGTTTCTTCTCCTCTGTCATCTTTCCTTCGAAATTTCTGTGACAAAGCTGACCTCTTTTGAAATTCTGTTGATCAGCCTAGCTTGCAAATGGTGGTTAGCCTCACCTGAATTGTGGATGAGGAAAAACTTGGTGGAAAATTACCAAAGCTTATTGTTCGAAAAATTTCTATTTGAGCATTTGCATGCAAACTAAAACAATGAGACTAGCCAACCCTTTCAAAATTGAAAATATCTTTCATAAAGCACCCTAAATTCGAAATGATGAGTTTGGATGGCAGCATGCTTAAGGACTGACTCCTAGCTGACACCTAATAATGAAAATTTTAACGGAATGCTAATGGATTAATGTTTGATAAGATTGTTATATGAATTCCCGCTTTTGTAGTGCGCAAGGAAAAGTGCTATGAAAGAGCAACATTTTCTTAGCACAAAACATACATTTTACACTGTCTGTGCTGCAAAAACGTGGTTTTGGGGCTAATTCCAAAAATTTTCAAAATGACTTAAGCTATGAGTTTCTAAAAAGAACGTAGGACTCATGAAACATGGAAAAAGGATGTTAGACTTTATTTGGACATGAAAAATTAAACTTTTGAGACTCCTAACCTACCACCTACCCATTAAAACATAGGGTGACTTAACACTAATCTAAGACCATGACTAGGAACAATGTAAACCCCTATTTTGTGATAACAAAACTAATCATATTCAAGGATTTATATTTTTTCAGATTCCAACAATGATGGCTAATGATGGGGTGATTTAGTTCATCATTAGATGACTCCAACCAAATTCCACTCTTAAATACAAAATGTTGGTATATTATTCATCCAAACTATTTTGTTTATCAAATAATGGTAAGTTTTCCTTAATTAAATGGCTATGGAGACTACCATTAGAGAAATTTTGAGGTCTAAAATGGGCCTCCTAAGGAATAATATAAAATAATAGTGGAAATAATAAAAAAGGTTAGATTACATCATCAAATTTTAGAGGGGAAAAAAAACAAAAACAAAAACAAAAAAAACAAAAAAAATAAAAAAATAAAAAATTTCAACTAATATTTTTAACTGATCTCCCAGTCGTTTTACTCAAATTTCAAAGGGGAGCACTCGTTGGACGCAAAATTTAATTCTTCCTCCAAAGAGTACCCATGTAGGATACTTTTGATGGACCCTGCTACACAAAACATGTGATTGAAATCACGTTTTTCATGTATTTCTCATTTTTTGTGTATTATAATCCATCAAAAGTATGCAAGATGGGTACTCCTTGGATGCAGATTTAAATTTAACATCCAACGAGTGCTCCCACTCGAAATTTGAGTAAAATCGCAGGGAGATCAGTTGAAAATACAAGTTGAAAAAGTAGTTTCTTTATTTTTTGTTGTTTAATTTTTGTACTTTTTTACTCCAAAAAAAGGTGAATCATCCCCCATGGTTGACATCATCATCTTGAATCCTATTGGTTCTTACAAAGTTGATTTTGGTTGTACATTTTTGTTTTGAGGCCCATTTTTTACGTAAAAAATTATTTAATGCTATGCATTTCAACACATCAGTCATCTTTGAAAGTTGCAACTTTGATGTTACTTACTTTGAAAATTCAATGGTATAATTTACTATTTTTTCAAAGATATTGCACTAAAATTAGCAATCATCCTTCATATGCTATGTGTGTGTGAGCGAAAGAGAGAGATGTTTTTGACATTGCCTTGAAGTCCTCCGAATTAGTGATAGTTGCCTCTCATGCGATCTTTTCCTCTAGAGAAAAATATACCACCAAAGGTTGCTCAATTTTAGGTTTTAAGGAGATATGGTAGTTTTATGGATATGAGTAAATTCCATTTGAGATACAAAATTGATCAACTTCCCTGTCAAATATTGATTTATTTACAAAATTCTAGACACATTCAGTGTCATCAGATGTGTTTGAATCTATATCTCCCCCCCAAAAAAGGGAAAAAGGCGTAAATTCATGAATTATGCAATATATATGTCTCTTGGCCACAACCCCTCGTAATATTATGTTAAGACGTAGAAATAAGGGCTTAAATTACTCGACATATCACCATATCAATGATTTGGCAAGTGCACACTTTCCTATTTTCTTGATATCCTGAGCTCTAGTAAGTGTCTTGTCTTCGCACTAGGTCACAGGGGTGCTAAGGTGTAGCACCCAAGGGCTTAAAGCCCTCGACACATCGACATACTTCCGTTATTGCTAAAAAATGGAAGTTTGGGAATCTTTTAATATCTTGATATAAAATACTCTCGGTCATAGCATTCAGTAATGAAGAGCCTAAGCTATAGTGCTAAAGGCTTAAGAGTCCTCTACATATTGGCTATTGAAGGATTTTATGGAGTAAGTGTGGTGAATTATGTTGATATTCTAATATCTGGTGCCCAAGCTCTGTCAACTGAAATGAAGATTGACAACATTTGATAGAAAATTCTCCCATCATCCATACTCCGAAGGACCACACTTTCAATATTTTAGTGTTAAAGCTTTTCATATTTTTCTTGAATTCCTGATAGAAAAGCGAAATTTTGCATTTTAGGACTTCTAGTGCCCCCTCTCATGATATGGGATAAAACTTGTGCTAATAAGGAAAATTCAAGTTTGGCTCTCTCTTGATACACCAAGATAAAAGGGTTGAAACACGTTGTATGGGCATGTATAAGGTGCATAAGCATTATGTTTTAAAAGAGTTAGATTGAAGGGAGCTCTGTTATATAAATTCTTATGAAGGAATTGTGTTGGTTATACAAGTGCTCAAGGCACATGACTTGATATATGGACATATGAATGGGTGTTAAGGTAACAATGTGTCAAACCTTTGAAAAGGTTGGATTGAAAGGAGCTTATAAATGTTAAATCCCTATATAGGTGGTAAAAAGCACTGAAGTGAATAAGCATTGAGTTTCGAATAAAATTGGTTTGAACAATGCACCATAATAAAATATGTGTAAGAATTCGTATTTAAATACTGTAAGTTACATATAAAGCACTTAACTTAAAAAAAATGTCTTGATAAGTGGAATTAAAGGGAGCACCAAGTTTAAAAGGTCGGGTTTAAGGAAGTGCCAATATAAAATATGATTTACGTTGTTAAAGCATAGATCGAATTAGTGGGTTGAAGGAAGTGCTTATATTAGACTTGATGACGTGTGAATGAGAGGGAATGATGTGACTGCATAGAATTGTAGAAGAGTGCAATGAAACAAAGAAGAAAATTAAAGATCAAAGAGAGGAATGAGGTGACTACAAAGAATTTAGGAGCAAAGAAATCTAGAGAAAAAGTTAAAGATCAAAGAAAGGAATGAGGTGATTGCAATGAATTAAAGAAGAGTAGGTTGGAGTAGAGAAGAAAATATTGCATATCAGAGATAAGAGGGTATTGGTGTCTCTTGTAAGCTGGTGCCTACAAAGCAGCAAAGGAGGTTGGTGTCTCCAGTACATTGGTGCCTACAAAGTAGCAGAGGGGATTGGTGTCTCCTATAGGTTGGTGCCTACAAAGCATTGAGGGGATTGATGTCTTCTATGGGTTGGTGCCTACAAAGTGTTGAGGGGATCGATGTCTCCTATAGGCCAGTTCCTACAAATAGTAAGTTGGTGTCTACAAATAACAATCAATTAAAATAAGTTTTGTGATTTTCTCCCTGAAGGGTTTCCATGTATATCCTATGTTCTATGTTTTGCTTATGAGATTGAGGTTTTATTGTGCTTGAATATTTTAATAAGTAAAAAAATTATTATATTGATTCACTAACTCCCCTCTTAGTATAATTGTAGATCCAACATTTGATAGCATATAAAAAAGTTATGTTACCTTGCATGCCACTTCCAAACAAATGGCTCATAACTTATGATTTGGAAAGGAAGGTTGTATGACATCTCAAATTTTCTTGTGATCTTGCAAAGAGGGTGTTAAAATTGGAAATTGGGGCTAACTTCCACTTTATATAGATCATTTTATGGATATTATGATTTCATTAAATTCCTCTTTTCGAGAGGACCAAAATCGACTTAAAGAACATCAAATTTGGACAAGCAAAAACATGTTTTTGAATTTATGCCCACACATGTGAAAATTGTTTAGGTCGGCCACATCATCATGTATGCTCATGAAGCCTAACATACATGTCACTTTGCCCTCAATGACTTGTATAAATACAAGTGACCTCTTGCTTCATTTGGCATCATCACCACTCACACATTCTTCTCTCTCCTTCTCTCATTGGTTCGTACATCTATTGGGCAAATCTTCTCTCACACATGTGGCAGGGAGGGCAAATTTTAGGACCAAAAATTTCAGAATTTTTCTGTAGTTTTACCAGGGATTGACCAGTGTTGACTTTGAATTTATGGGCATCTTTTGACTTCAATTTTTCAGGGTGTCTTTTTCTCAACAGGCCGCATTTTCGGGCATAAGAACCAAGGAAAAAGGAGCAATTTGACTTGCATTGACTGCAAGGTTTATTTTAGGTCGACCAAGTTTGCCCACAGATCTTATGACTATTTTGGGATAACTTTGGCCACTGTTGGAGGCCGAGTTTGACTGCCTTTGGACGAGCTTCAAAGTAGAAGTTTGACTACTATGTTAACCATCTTTGAATTTCTGGTTAGGGCTGAGTTTGACTGCATAATTGATAGGGTTGTTTTGACTTTGATTTGGCAAGTCAATTTTGACTTTTTGTACTCTATCTCTCTATTCAACACTTGATATAATAATAAGAAGAGTTGATTAAAGGTTTTTCCCCACATTCGGGTCTTTCCCTAGAATCCTCCAAATTTAGTGTCCTCTTGTCTTGGCTTGTCTTTTGCATTTTATTTTATGTTCTATCTACAATTACTGTCAATGTGATTTCTATTGGGAACTAATTTGGAAATTGTTATTGGGCTGCTTAAAGTACATTGATTTAATTGTGCTAAGCATAGAACATACTAATGTTATCTAAATTTAACATAGTATCAGAGCCTAGGTGAAGACAAAGCCCAAACAAGAGAGAGAAAAGCAATCACCGAGAGAGGTTTATTGGACAAGTTTCAATGGTTTCTTCATATTACTTCAACACTAAGGACAAGCTCAATGACAAATATGACTATCATGCATAGAATATGACTTTGGATTTGACTCTGGAGGAGCATGAAGTATTGGACTATATGTAGGGAAAAGTGGCGAAGCTTCCTTCAACTGCACCAGCTACTGCTAAGACGAAGTATAGAAAAGGTGAGGTCAAAGCAAAGAAAATTTTGGTTGACTCTATTCAAAAGCATTTGGTTGCCTATATTTCTGATTTGGGAACTTTTAAGGAGATATATGATAAGCTATTTGTGATGTTCAAAGTGAACAATGCAAATCAAATCCTCTTTCTCAAAAACAAGTTGAATGACATCAAGATGGATAAAGCAGAATCTATCCAATCCCACTTCATGAGGATCACACAGTTCAAGAATGACCTTCTATCTATTGGAGAATTTATCGCTGACAAGGACCTCACTCTCATTTCACTTGGGGGTATTTCAAGAGTATGGGATGTGTTTAACACCACCATTCTCAACAATGATAGGATTCCTAGTTTCAATTAATTATTGGCTTGTTGCACTCAAGAGGAGATGAGAATGATGAAGAGATACATGCCTTCAAATGGAAATGAACCTACTTCTATCTCTGCTCATGCTAAGAGGAAAAATAATGCTAGTCCAAGGAGACAGGGTCAAGGATTTAAGCAAGGATTCAAAGAAGGAAGAAAAGGAAGGTGCTAAAATTGTAACAAGCTCAACCACTATGCTAGAGAGTGTCCTCACAAGAAGAATTATCCAAAGGATGATGAAAACAACAAAAACAATTTCAAAGTAAATTGCAATCAAAGGAACAAAAGGTTAAAAAATAAAGGAAAGAGGAATTCTCTTGCTTCTCAATTAGGAAATGGCCAACCTCCCAAAAGGACGAGAAACTCCAGGTATGAGGAAAGTGACGTTCTAGAAAAACAAAAGGAATTTTATCTTATTCCCACTCTATTTACTACCTCTCCTCTAGATATTTTGGATCATTTTTTGATTGATAATGGAGCCTCAAGGAACTTCACTGGGTACAAAGAGGCCCTCTCAAATTTGATTGAAAAGTGTTGAAAAATGTAACTAGTTTCGGTATTCATAAAATGTATTTATCAAAGTAATTTGTATTAGTGCTACAATGACTTATTGAAGCATGGGTTTCATGCTTGGGTAATCATTTTATTAGTCAAAGTCCCCATTTTGGACTCCTAGGATTAATAAAGAGTCATTAGAGTCATTGTATATTTTATGAGACCCTTCTTGGGCTTTCGAACAATGTAAAAATAATTATTTTGAGTCAAATATAAATTGTGTAACCTCCACACCAAGTCAGCCTCCAGGAGATCAAGTCGGCCTTAACTGAGAAATTCGACCTCACCAAAAGCCTATGTATTGAAGCAGATTGAATTCATTTGGAGTCACTCTCTACCACAAGTTCGATATCCAAGAAAGAGTTGGGAAAAGTGCAAAGGTGAAGAAGGAGGCTAAAGGAGTGTGAGTTTGGTCAAGAAGGAAGGGAAGGATAAAACAAATTTTTGGGATCTCTCTCCCTCTCTCGTGTGGGTTAATTTAGGAGATCGAAGTCTCCTTGTCAAATTTGAAGCTACTGTTGCTGCTTGTTGATGTCGGAAGATGCCAAGTCGAAGTTGTTGGGGATAAAGTTTTGCTTCTACTAGGTCAAACGTTAGATTGAAGAAGGAAAGGATGGCTTGGTGTGGAGGTGGTCTGTGTCTAGGTTGAAGAGTCCATAAAAAACTATTGAAGGAATATATTTTGACTGGGTTTTCCCCTAGATAGGGGTTTTTCCTGGTAGAGTACCTACATCTTGTGTCTTGCATTTTTGTGTTCGTCATGCACACATAATTTGGTAATGGTTTGATTGAAGATAATATAAAAATAAGTAAAATAAGGCAACATAATTCATAAGTAATTATCAAGAAAGATAAATCTAACCCTAATTCTACTAGCATTGATTTCTCAACATGGAATCAGAGCTCAGGTCGAAGAAGATTGAAGATCACTTCATTGGCTTGAAGGAAATGATTACTCCCTCTATGATAAGAATGGGATTCAATTATATAGGAAGATGGATAAATAATATTGTCTACTACTTATTCAACATGGTCAAAAGTCAAGGGTTCTTAGATGCACTTACAGGATCACTAAATGATGATAATGCATGGATCATTGATATTGGAGCATCAAGGCATATGACAAGGGAAAGTAAAAAACTACAAACTCTATCAAAGTAACCATATTGAATCTCATGTAGTGGAATTGGGAGACAACAAAAGCTCTGTTGTTAGAGACCTAGGATCAACATCTTTGAAGTTGGAGAATGGAACAAAACTACATCCCAACAACATACTATATGTTCTAGGTTTGATTTTTTTTCTTTCAATTTATTGCTTAGAAGATAAATGTGATAGAGTTTCTTTTGTTGATGGAAAGGTCTTGGTTTGGGGAAAATATTCAAGTATTGATAAATCTAGGGTTATTGGAGTTCATGAAGGAATCTTGTATAGAGTCATTACACCACCTACTCAAGCCCTAGTTCATATGGAAATCAATCTCATTGAGCTATGGCATAAAAGATATGGTCATATTCACTACAAGGTCATTCTCACTCTTAAACATCCGGTTCATGGCATCCCTGATATCAAAGAAGATCATGAAGGAGTTTGCAAGGGATGCTCTTTGGGAAAACATATAAGAAAATCATTTTCAAATAGTGAAACAAGAAGAAATATTAGACCTCATACATTCTAAAGTGTGTGGGCCCATGTTTGACAAATCACTTTAAGGCCATATTTATTATGTAACATTTATTGATGATCACTCTAGAAAGACATGGCTCTACCTGTTAGGCGGATAAATCCCTCTTGCTGAAAAGAGCAATCTCCCTATATCCTAAAAGGAAACTAGTAACAAACAAACAATCAAGCTAATTCCTTCCTTGAATCTATCGTTTCTTGAATCATAAGATAACAAGGTGGGAAAAATAAATTCATAACTTATTACGACATGCTTGATGAAAATCCCCCTTTGTGCTTCATTGCAGCTCCTCCATGCTTGAATCTAGACCCGCACACATGGAAACAACAAAGGATCAATGGCACATGCAACATAAATGATTCAATAATTCAAACTAGTGATCAAGGAGACTAGTAACAAACATCATTCCAATGGAAAAATATAAATAACATAAACCATCCATGAAATTCATCAATTAATCCATTAAAAAATATAGTGAGAATAAATGCTTGTTTGTATTAATTTCAGAAACATAAATGTGCTACAAAACCTGTGCCTTGATGTTGTTAATCTCATCCCATTGATCTCAATCCTCTCCAAGAATGATAATCTCTCCAACCTATTCCCCCCACCATAAAATTACTCTCAACAACCTCCCTCAATTCCCTTGCCTATGGATTTATTAATAGGCCAAAAGGAAGTAGTTTGAGATCCTTAGTCCAAGGATGAGATCCACTAAAAGAGGGATGAGGGCTCCTTGAAGGATGGGAAAAAGTTCCATAAAAAATGAGGTTAGGCTTGAATAAACAAGAGTTCAAGGCTTTCTATTGGGAATGATTCACCAACAATGTTTATAGGTATCAATTTTTATTTTTACTTTTTATTGATTTACTTGCATTGTTTACAGTGGAAGAGAGTATTTTATAGTGGAAGAAACTGCACATATGTAGATTATGTTTAGAAAAACTATGCTGATGCTCAAAAACAAGTTTTTGTACCATGAGATCCAGAAATTACACTTTATTTAAGATATATAAATTGTTGACTTGCAAGGGAGTGCTTCATGAAAATTGGATGGATGGCGAGAGATCCAATTTTGATGATCATTTTCCTAATGTGACAAAATGATGTTTAACACTACCTTCTCAAGAAAAAGGATGAAGTATTTGAAAAATTCAAGGAGTTTAGATGTGAAGTGAAACCCTAACTGAAAGAAAAATAAATACTTTGAGATTTGACAATTTCGGGGAATACACTTCTAAAGAATTGATTGCATATTATAGAGAAGAAAGAATTAAGAGGGAAATTATTGTCCTTACTATCCCAAACAAAATAGAGTGGTCGAAAGAAAGAATAAGATAATTGAAGAAGGTGTATAAACAATGCTCCTTGATCAAGACTCACCAAAATTTCTATGGGGAGAAGCAACAATGACAATCATATATATTTAAATAGAAGTCTTCATAGATTTCTTGAAAATATGACACCCGAGGAAGCATTCACAAGGAAGAAGCCAAGTGTGTACCATCTCTGAATATTTGGGAGTCCCACCTACATCCAAATTCCAAAGGACAAAAGAAAGAATCTAGATTATACATGCATCAAAAGGATCTTCATTGACTATAGTATCTCCTCAAAGGCATATAGAATATACATCAAGGAAGGGAGACACATTGAAGTAAGCAGGGACGTTATATTTTATGAAAATCAAGCCTACAAAAGATCGAAGGATATTCCTATATATTCTGATTATGAAGATCTACCTATATTTGAAGAAGAAGAAGTACAACCTGACATCCCTTCTACATTTCAAGAAGAATAAGAAGGACAAATGATCCTATTCAACCCGTGGTCATACTGAATGCAAGGAAGATGCCAAATTGGTTAAAAGCTACTCTTGAAGATCTTGAAGGACATTGAGGTGAGAAAGGAACCTTTAGAGAAAGAAAAAGGTCCAATAGATATTTTGGATATGTTGCATATATGACAAGACTAATTGAAGTTGAACCATTTACATTTGAAGAAGATACTCATACATAAGTATGGAAGAAATCTATGCAGGAAGCGTATCAATCCATCATGAAGAATGGGGTTTGGGAAATCATTCCTATACCTAGTGATAAATCAGTTGTCACCTCAAAATGGATCTACAATATCAAACACATTGTTGATGGAAGTATAGATAAATACAAGGCTAGATTTGTTGCATGGGGTTTCTCTCAAAAGGAAGGCATAGATTATGAAGAAATATTTGCATCCACTACAAGATATACCACCATTAGATATTTGATTTCATTGATTTCTACAATGGGATGGAATATCCATCAAATGGACGTGAAGACAAAATTTATGAATGAGACCATCGATGAGGAAGTATACATTGAGAAACCCGAAGGCTTTGAGGTAAATGGAAAATATACCCATGTCTGCAGACTCAGGAAGACTCTATATGGTTTGAAGCAAGCTCCTAGGGCATGGTATGAAAGAATGGATGCATACCTTCTAAGAATTGGGTTTTTGAAGAGTTTCCTTGATCCAAATCTCTACATCAAGGTTTTGAATAATGAGCCAGTCATTATTCTATTATATGTGGATGATTTATTCATTACAGGTGTGGAGAGAAGAATACGAGAATGCAAGAATATGCTAGTAGCTGAATTTGAGATGAAGGATATAGGATTGATGCACTATACCTAGGTCTAGAAGTATGGAAAAATCTTGGGGAGATATATTTGGGGCAAGGAAAGTATACCATCAAGTTTGTTGCAGAAATTTGGGATGATAGACTCCAAGCCCATGACTACTCCTATGATCACCAATCTCAAGAAGTTGAAGAGCTCCAACTCAAGTCTCGTGGATCCTACCTTCTATCATTAATTGGTGGGTTCTTTGATGTATTTGGTAAATGTTGAAAATAATATTGAGAGGGGGGGTGAATCAATATTATCTATTTCTTTTAACAAATCTTCCTTATTTACACTTTGAATTATTTTTGCATATCAGTACCATAAAATAATGAGCAAGAAAAACAGACAGTCACATCAAAGAACACCAGATATAAGGTGGAAACCCAATGTGTGTGAAAACCACCTGCTGCAATATGTCTCTATCTTCTTTCAAATTAGAAACTCCTTTTACAATGGTCTTGTACCAGTGCAGACCTTTGCCAGTACGCAGGCTGCAACCTGCAGAGAGCTACAACTCTCTCTCGTTTTCCAGTCTCTCCTGGAAGGGAGCTACAACCCCCTACTTCTTTTCTTTCAAGGACCACTTTTCATAAATTTTCAAACTGGATCCATAAACATCAAATGATCATCAAGTACCTGTAAGTTACCCAGATAACCAGATCCACAATAGCAGTAAACTAAACCCAGAACACCTTATCAACAAAAAAATCAGTCAACAAAAGATCTTAAGACAGATACGCAATTTCCTTTTCTCTGGCCTGTGGCGTCTCTGCACTGCGCCTTCTGTGGCGCCTCTGTGGCGTCTCCGCACTGCGCCTTATGTGGCGCCTTCGCACTGCGCCTTCTATGGCGCCTCCGCACTGCGCCTTCTGTGGCGTCTCCGCACTGCGCCTTCTATGGCGCCTCTGTGGCGTCTCCGCACTGCGCCTCTGTGGCGTCTCCGCACTGCGCCTTCTGTGGCGCCTTCGCACTGCGCCTTCTGTGGTGCCTCCGCACTACGCCTTCTGTGGCGTCTCCGCACTGCGCCTTCTGTGGTGCCTATGTGGCGTCTCCGCACTGCGCCTTCTGTGGCGCCTCTATGGCGTCTCCGCACTGTGCCTTCTGTGGCGCCTTCGCACTGCGCCTCCTGTGGCGCCTCCGCACTGCACCTTCTGTGGCGCCTCTGTGGCGTCTCCGCACTGCGCCTTCTGTGGCGCCTCTGTGGC
>APFE031274178.1:34086-48514 GCA_000404065.3 Pinus taeda | reverse complement strand
TTTTCCTTTTCATCAATTTGAAATTGTAGAGTATCAATGATCATATTCTTTTCTTCTATAAATCTCTTGAGTCTAGTAATTTCTTCAAAAAGGTTATCCACATCTATAGCATCCATATAATCATCATCTTCAAATGCCATTAACAGTTATATTCATTACCTCATTCATCTTCATCACTATTTGATAGACCATCACTATCTTCATGAGTGTAGTAGCTTTTCTTATTTGCACCCTGTTTCTTGTTCCATCTATCAGGTTCCTTTCCTTTATCCTTATAAGGACATTTTGCAGCATAATGACCTACTCTTCCACAAGCAAAGCATTTAAAATGTAGCTTACCTCTGAACCTTCCAGAACCCCTTTGAAGATTTCTGACAAAATTTGATTCTTCTTCTTCTTCTTCTGGTACGAGACTTGCTTCATAATAATCTCCTTTGCCTGACGCCTTGAAAGCAGCTTCTCTTCTATCTGATGGACCTCCCTTTCTCATTTCATAAGCAGTTATAATTCCATGTAGTTGAGACATAGTAAGAATTCGTAGATTTTCATTTTCTTCAATTGCAGATACTTTAGATTCAAACTTGGGGGACAATAACCTTAGAACCTTTTCAACCACAATAGCCTCTTTTATTTCTTCACCCAAATTTTTCATGCAATTAACAATCTCATCTACCGAAGAAAGTAGTTAGCCACACTTTCATCATTATACATCCTGAGATTCTCATACTGAATCCTGAGAGTTTGAAGTTTAGCACGCTTTACCTGTTCATCTCCTTCATAGCTCAAGACAATCTTGTCCAATATTTCTTTTGCTGATTTATATTGCATAACCTTCACAAAATCTGTTTGAGATAAGCATCCCAACAAAGTATTGACTGCTTTAGCATTTGTTTCATATTTCTTCTTTTCGGCCGCATCTGTAGGAGTAGCTGAAGGAAAAGTGTAGCATGTCTCTATGATATCCCAAACATCCGTACCAAGAGATTGAAGATATACAGTAACTCTTACCTTCCAATAATTGAAGTTTGTCGCATCAAAAATCGGTGGCCTGATAGATGCTTCCCTCTCGTAGTTGCTCATAATGAAAGATCTTCCTTCAAGCGATCAAGCTTCTTCAGAAGGACCTGCTCTGATACCAATTGTTGAAAATAATACTGAGAGGGGGGGTGAATCAGTATTATCTAGTTCTTTTACCAAATCTTCCTTATTTACACTTGAATTATTTTTGCATATCAGTACCATAAAATAATGAGCATGAACAAGAAAAACAGACAGTCACATCAAAGAACACCAGATATAAGGTGGAAACCCAATGTGGGTGAAAACCACCTGCTCCAATATGTCTCTATCTTCTTTCAAATTAGAAACTCCTTATACAATGGTCTTGTACTGGTGCAGTCCTTTACCAGTACGCAGGCTGCAACCTGCAAAGAGCTACAACTCTCTCTCATTTTTCTGGAAGGGAGCTACAACCCCCTACTTCTTTTCTTTCAGGACCACTTTTCATAAATTTTCAAACTGGATCCATAAACATCAAATGATCATCAAGTACCAGTAAGTCACCCAGATAACCAGATCCACAATAACAGTAAACTAAACCGAGAACACCTTATCAACAAAAAAAATCAGTCAACAAAAGATCTTAAGACAGATACGCAATTTCCTTTTCTCTGGCCTGTGGCGTCTCCGCACTGCGCCTTCTTGGCGCCTCTGTGGCATTTCCGCACTGTGCCTTTTGTGGCACCTTCGCACTGCGCCTTCTGTGGTGCCTCCGCACTGTGCCTTCTGTGGCGTCTTCGCACTGCGCCTTCTATGGCGTCTCTGTGGCGTCTCCGCACTAAGCCTTCTGTGGCGTCTCCGCACTGCGCCTTTTGTGGCACATTCGCACTGCGCCTTCTGTGGCACCTCCGCACTGCGCCTTCTGTGGCGTCTCCACACTGCGCCTTCTGTGGCGTCTCCGCCTTGCGCCTTCTGTGGCGCCTCTGTGGCATCTCCACACTGTGCCTTCTGTGGTGCCTTCGCACTGCGCCTTCTGTGGCGCCTCCGCACTGCGCCTTCTGTGGCGTCTCCGCACTGCGCCTTCTGTGGCCTCTGTGGCGTACTCCGCACTGCGTCTTCTATGGCGCCTCGCACTTCGCAGCGCAGCATCGAGAGATCACCCTTCACAGATGCGCTTTCCACTTCACTTTCATATAGATCGAGCTTTTGAAACAATAACCCAATATTTTAGATCTTAAGATATTCAACCCAAAAGCATACCCAAGCCAAATGATCTCCTTTTCTTTATATAGGCAAGCTCTTCCTCAAATCATGGACCAATACCACGGGCCAAAACCATAATAACACAATATCGTCGCCTAAATACCAAGGGTTAAACATAAGGAACCCAACGTGTGCGCGCTTTACTTCCTTGAAGTGTGTGCACTGAGGGTACACACCTCATGAATGGGTAAAATACCAAGGGTTAAACATAAGGAACCCCACGTGTGCGCGCTTTACTGCCTTGAAGTGTGTGCACTGGGGGTACGCACCTCATGAATGGGTAACCTGCGTGTCTGGACGCGGTCCCTGCACGGCGTACCTCCGGGTACGCATCTTCTGAACTGTTCTCCTGCGTACTTCTTAATTCTCATCACATTGAGAGCCATGCCATGGGTGTTGCCATCAAGTACAACATCTGTAACATATAACCATACCAGAAACATAATGCCAACAGTAAACACTAGCTCGGATATATGATTTGTTGTGAACATTCTTATTTAGTTTTAGTATGAGCCTCGTCGTGATCATTAGATAACTTCCAAGCATATATTGAGATATCTTTGTTGTTATAGACATATTTGGGCATTGCAACCCCAATCTTATATGTTTATAAACCAAGGGATCTTTAACCGCTAAAAGTGTTGTTTCATACCCTAAAGGATCATGGTCAATTGATTACATCATTCCCCAGAAGCTCCACCTGAAAAACCACTCAGAACTAGCCAAAACTAAACCATACTGACTGCTCCTCTATCAGGGTGTGATTCATACTAACTCCTACACTAGCCAGGTGTGATGCATACTGAAGAGGCCTTCTATGGGGTGCGATGAACGAGAATGGATAAATGTCCGAGACAGTTTGCTAAGTGGATGCTCATGGAATCTTCTAGAAAGTTCTCCTATGACACTTGCCTCTTTGAATTCGCCCAAGGATGAGTAAGAGATCCAAGAAATATCCAAGTGGAACCAAGAACAACAAGTGGAAAGACACTAATAAAAAACCCATAGATGACTCACACCCTTGCAGACATCAATAAATGGATCCCTCATTTGAGAGATCTGGAAGCTGGAATTTTGTAATTTGTAAGGAAGTGCTTATAGTTTGTCTTTGAGAAGGAGCATTGTATTGTTGGGTGATCTTGCTTCTCATGAGGTGAAGAGGGCTTTGATGTTGGGAGGATGATGCTGGATCAGACAGCTGGGTTGTAATTCTCCCTTCTATTTTAATAAAGTTCTTTGAGTTTTCCTCCATAAAATCGTGTATTTGTGAATATTGTTATTTGTGAATGCGATTTTATGTTCATTGTATTTCTGATTCTGCAATGCTTATGATATGATAGATCGAGATGCTTTGATGGTGTTTTGTTACTTTGTCTCTACAGGTATTCTCTAAGTGGGATAAGTAGGAGAGGAGTTGCAAGCTCTGTCGAGGGTGAGAGAGATCAAGCAAGGAGTCAAGTGGAAGATCCAGGTTGGTTCCTTTTCCTCTCTCTTATCTATCATACATAGAGGAAATCCCAACTTTCTTTGATTGTTTGTTTCTAGGATAGATGCCAATCCTAGAGGGCTAGCAGATCGAAAAGATACTAGTTTTCCTGGAAACAAAATGGTGACTCCACTGGGGACTGAATAGTTTGTTTGTTTGGTATTGTTGTTTGCTTTATAAACTATAGACAGAGCCTGAATTTAGCTAGATAGCCTTCGAACTTCTCTTGCTCTGCAATTGCAAAGTAGTTGATTGTTGCTTCAGTCAATCTCTGGTTTAGTTTATGAATCGAACATTTGACTTACAAGCATTCTAGATGCCCTTTTGGTAGCTCAATAACCTTCTAGGATCATTCCTCTGTACTTTTCTCTTTACTGTCCATCATACCTCAGCTTAACTCACTAAAATCAGCTTCAATTTTGAGCCAAAACCCACCTTAGTTGCGCTCCGTGGCCCATCGCATTGTTTGTCACTAGAAGGCAGTATGCATCGCACTTCCCGAGTGTAGCAGGTGTGATGCATCCCTATTTCTATGAATCCCAGGTGCTATGACTGACTGAACCTATTTCTCTCCTTGAAATTTGGGGTTTTTTGTCTTTGTTTTAAGCTCTGTTTAGTTGTTTTTTGTTGCTTATGAATAGTATTTAATTGCTGAAGCCTGCTTGCATTACATTGTTTAGCCTCCATTATTAGGATTAGTAATTGTTTTTATGTATTTTTCCATCATTTACAATCATTTGTTGAAAAGTTGCTTGAATCGATCTGTCATTTTGGTACAAAGAGTGTCATGATCGTCGTTTTGTGTCAAAAAGAGAAGTGTCATAAAGTCTTCCTTCTTCGGATAGTCGATTGAACTTTTTGTCATATATTTGATTTGATTTGTTGTTATTCTAAGTGTCGAAAGCATTTTCTATTCAAAATTGAAAAGTGTCGTTTAGTCTTCCTTTCCATTTTGAAAATAAATTGTCGAAATGTCGCTTTGAGTGAAATGTTTCAGATCTATACTTAGTTCTCTTTTTTGGCATTCCTCAGATTAAGGGAATGAAAAAAAAATACATGCATTTGCATTTGCATTTAGACTATGTGCGAAAAATGATTTAGGAAAAGTGCATTTAGTGTGTGTTCTTTGCTTTTTGTCTGAAAGAATCATAATTTTCTTTCCCTAGAAGCTAGGATTTTCATTGATCAAAATAAACAATGATTGCTTATCATTGTAGATTGCATTTTAAGGAATTTTACATCTACATCACGCGGTGAACCATTGGAAGGAAAACTTCTAAACATGATCAACTCTAAAATAAATTTCAATGAACTTAACAACACTTTGGAACCTAACGCAACACATTTAGAGGTCTAGGCTGGAGACGTGTTCCAGCGTCGTAAAATCTAGTAGCTATCATTTTCATCGAAGATTGGGTGATTCCTTCTCTTTGATACGACAAGTGCTAGCACAGCCTTGTGCTCCCCATACCGTCGAGTATATATTGGGAGACAACAATAGGCTTATATCCTTTATCCATAGGAAGTCGTGTCTGTCGCCCTATCGATTGCAATGAACTGAACACAGTATTTGAGAAGATTGACTGCCGTACATAAGTCCTTGGTAATTTTTCTTTAATTTATCAAAAGGGTGTATATTGCAGTTTTGTGATTGGTTTGGTAATCCCTTTGTCTATATTTCCATAGTAGTCACTTTCGTTCCTTTTCGACTCCATAAAAGAAAAGGTCCATCTGAGCACTTGTCACTTCAGGCTCATTAAAAATCGAAGGGGACTAGAGTCGCCTTTAGCTTTTTCTCAAATCTTAAAAATTGAAAAAGCAAAGTTGTGTCAAAGTGTCTTTAAAATTTATTAAATTCAGAATAACATCATTTTCCCTTTAATTTTGAGTTGATCAAGTAATCTACAATCATGGAAGAAAGTCAATCAAAACCCCATCGTTCGCGGAGACTAGCGAGTCAACCGTCTTTGACTCCGGAAACGAAGCCATTCTAGGTAAAACGGTCTCGTTTAACTGAGTCCAATTCACTTGATTTATTTGAAACTTGTGTTTTAACATTGTCAGAGACTACAGCTACTCCGATCATTTCTAGTACAACTACCTTTACAGAAAAAGTTCCGCAATTACAAAAGTTGGAACTGATCCTAGTGTAACGGTAGACACTTCTATACCTAAAACAGCTCCAGCTAGAGTTGATCCAGAGACTGAGGTCCACTTACCTGAACATCTGGAAGTTATGTCCCAGAATTCAGAAGGTGTCACCCCTCTAGTATCTGTCATTGTAGAAGTTATACCTTCTTCGGCTCTAGAAATATTTTACGGACCTGATAGTCTACCTCTTCCACCTGGACTGATTGCTATAGAGGAGATAGTAGAGGATCTTCCATCCAGTACCCCATTACATTTTGGGATTGGGATTCATCTGTATCCTTCTACTCCTAAAGTTAGTTCTTTTAATCATCCTTCATCCCAAGTTCCTGCCGAATCGCTAGGAAATCTTTTGGATAGACCAAAAATGTCTGAGCAACTATCAAAATCTAGGACTGTATCATCTGATACAGCTACAGCGGAGCTTCCTGCTGCCATTCCTACAATGTTTGCTGGTATACCATCTATCCCAACTAGTTATCAATCACTAGCTGGAGTCCACTTAAGGACTGTTTCGACGACATGGTCTGTTCCTATTTGTTCATCCGAAATCCCATCTGGTATTTATTATGTTGAAACTCAACAAATTGATCCTGCATGCCAGTATCGATTTGGGCAGACTAATCTTTAAAGACCGATATATCCTTTGAACACTAGACTGCCTCCATATGGAGGGCAGTATGATTTTTCATTTTTCCCTCTTGGGGAAAAACCATATGAGAGTTCACAACAAAATTCAGGTCAAACTGGAATTACATCTAGTGGTTGGGTACCAATACTGCCTCAAAAACGAAGGGTTGTATATTCAATGCAACCAATCCAACCTATGTCAAATATTCCCACTACACCTGCTATTGTGACTGTGTTGCAAGTACAAGCATTGCTTGTTGTATGTCAACCTCAAGTCTCTTAGGTTGCAATACAATAACCTCTTGTCTCTACAGCTCAATCTCAACCTCAGGTTAGTGCTTCCATACCTGGAACAAATCAGGCTCAAACAGGTATTATCACCCCACATCTTGGTGAATTTTCCAGAATTGGGCAACAACAAATGGTCCAACAACCATGGCTGGTATAATATCAACAACCGTAATTCTAGCAAACATACCGAGGACTTGAGCAATAAGGCTTTGTAGGTAATGCATAACCGCATTTTCAAAACGGTTATCAACACCCACACTATAATGGTTACCAACAACCTTATCAGAGTTACCAGCATTACATATATTATGCTGGTATGAAAAGACCTACTGCTCAAGGAATTCCATCTTATCCTGGGTATGCTTCACCTAAACTGAATCAGCAGTTGCCTTTTGTAGCAACTCTAGAATTACCAGATTTGAACCGACTGACGAATGATCCAATTGCATATGCCGTTTGGTGGCCAGCGATTCCTCATAAACTTCCCTCTGATATTCCTAAATTCAATGGAAATCTAGGTGAATATCCATTGAATCACGTAATGAATTTTCATTTGTGGTGCTCATCTAACACCCTAAATGATGATTCAATTAGGCTTTTCCTTTTTCAGAGAATGCTCATTGGTCTGGCAGTGAAATGGTATATTGAATTTCCTAGAGTTTCATTTGATAACTTCAACGCCCTTGCCACTACTTTTCTAACCCACTTCCAGTTACCCATAAGGTACGAAATGGGAATAAAACTCCTTACCAATTTTAAACATACCACGACCACTCACATATCCGATCATATTCATGAGTGGCGACGCCGTTGTCGAATGGTAAAGATGTATGTTCCTGATCAGCTTCTAGCTGAGTGGTTTATTAAGTCCTTATTGCCTTCTATTACTGAGGATGTGGTGAAGGGAGGAGTTTTCACTGAAGAGCAAGTCATTGCTCGTTCACAACATTTAGACTTGATCTATACTCAATCTTGCACACTCTACGACAAAATTCCTGACGCTCCTAGAACAGAATTTTCTGTTCCTCCTCCTCCTAAATCGAACAGGGACTCTCACGCCGACGATGGCGTGATCGGTACCTCAAGCACACAAACCGCAAAGGCTCCATCTTGTAAATCCCTTGCAGTTTCTAGTCAAAAATAAAATGATAAACCTCTTGCCTTGGAGATTAATGTCTTGTCATCTAACAAAGGTAAGAATTCAAAGCAACCAGGGGGCAAGAAGAAAGGGAAAAATAATAAGAAGAAATAGGAGAATTCAACTCCTGAAAAATCTTCTGAAAAACCTACTAGGAAAAATAAACCTTGTTATCCATGTTACATATGTAACGATGAGCATTTCATGAAAGATTGTCCACATCGAGCTGAGGTTGCGAAATTTTTAAAAACTTAAAGTGCCTTGGCAGTGTTGACTGATCCGTTTCCAAACCTAGAAACCAATCTGGTTGTTATCGATCATGCTTCCACATCACAAGTGCTTATGCTATCCATCTTGAAACAACAAAATGATGCTTTGATATTGACAAGGAACAAGGATTATGGGAATCCACAATCGTCAAACACAAGGCTACAGATCAACCCAGCAGTTCAACAAAAACTTCCCCAGAAGTTTTTCTGCCCATCATTCTTGAATTAGCTATAAAGCCACCAAAAAGAGTAGTACATAAATTGACATTTAATCCTTGTACTCGAGCAACACATAATTATAATATAGTGGAGGATCTGGCTCAATCCTCATCCGCTATGTCGACCCTTGAGGTACTACAAAATTGACCCTCCCAAAAGCAGGCTTTGTTATCAACAATAGGTTGGATTGATCCAACGGATTCCAATCTTGTGGCCTTTAACCATAAATGATACGAACCTCAGTTACCAGCCCAACTTGCTTTCCTTATATAGGTAAAAGCCCTCAATAAAACCGTTCATCGAACAATCATTGATGAGGGGGCATCTACTTGCATTATGTCAATGAGTTGCTGGAAAACTTTACGTTCACCACCCTTGTCGCGATCATCAACGATATTAAAAGCATTCGATGGAAGAACATACACACCGTATGGGATTTTAAGTAACTTGCAAGTTGAACTGGGGGGCAAGACAGTAGAAATTGAGGCTGAAGTCATTGATGGAAACCTTGACTACAATGTCTTGCTCGGAAGGCCCTGGATTTATGCTATGGCTGTTGTTGTGTCTACATATTTTAGAAAGATTGCATTTCCCTTCCAATGTGGAATTACAATCATTGACCAACTAACCTTTTTCCCCAATAGTTCACAAGCTACTGGAAGCATTCCATTGATCCATGGAAGTTCTCAATCGCTTCAAAATGTCAGAGTAGGTCTCCTAAGATACCCTTCCTTAATGGGTATTTTTTCCCTACCGCCCCCATGTAATCTGGCGGAAGTGGCCACAGTAGAAACTTGTCATATGATCTCTTCTACATTGTCTAAGATAAAGAAGAAATCTGACCATTTTGATAGTATGGATCATTGTGAGGTGTTACCCCCAAGCCCCATAGAATCTTTGTAGCAATCAATTTTCTGGGCCTGGGCGACAAACCCGAATCAGCATTCAACGAGTGTTTGGATAGATAGGTATCTAGAGTATTGTACCTCTTTTGATCCTTGGTCTCGTATACATTCTACAGATGAGGGAATAATTTAGTCGATGATGATAGGAGAGATGCCATGGGAAGATTACCACCATCATTCCCACCTTCAAGATAACAATGAAGATTATTCAAGCGACCTTAATCATCCTTCAGTTTTTGATTTTCTATCAAATACTATAAATACAGTGGATTCCGAGCAGAATCTAGCAGGCTTTAAAAAAGGAACCAGTCGACTGTTAGGGATCCTTCCTAAGTTACCGATTACTTTGAGAAGGAAAATCGTTCACTTGAACGTGATGGTAGTCCAAGGACCGTTAGATTACAATCTACTCCTTGGGCGTGACTATGTTTACAACATGGAAGCTATTGCCTCAACACTCTTTCGAGTGATGTGCTTCCCGCATGAAGGCAAAATTGTCACTATTGACCAGCTTTCATTTCCCAGTTCAAGCACAACTTCGAGTCAAACATCATCCCTAAATGGTCCTTTTGTGTCGAGAATGTCTCTTCAACCTTCATTCCATCCACCTAATTACCTCAAGTAGTCTGGTGAATGTAACGAAACTTAGGGGGCATGCACCCTTGTCTGCTTTAGCGGATGAACCCAGCTGAAAAGATAGGTTTCCTTCTAAGTTATGTGAATGGAAGTGTTATCTCACACCATTCACCTTTGTCTATTTGATGGACAAAGCCAAGGAAGTATTTTGTCTAACCGCTGACAAAAAACAATCATGTTTAACCACAGTGATTTCCACATGATTATTGGAGACTCTCATTTTCTCGATGCTTGGGGGCATGCAAACCTTTTTATGCAAGCTAAAAATGACCAATTTCATTTTTTTAGCTTTTTAGTTTTTTTTTTAGCTTTTTAACTTCTTAGGTTAGGTGATTGGTCTAACACACCATTCATCTTTGTCTGCGTTGTGGACAAGGCAAAGGAAGTGTTTTGTCTACTCCGCAGACGAAACCATCCTACCTAACCTCAGTAATTCCTTAGCTTTCTAATTTTTCTAGCTTTTTTAGCTTTTTAGTTTTGTCGTTTCTAGCTTACATAAAAAGAAAACTAAAATCTGAGCATATATTATCCCATGGTTCAAGCTCGTTAAAAAATGAACCGGGCTATGAGCAATGTTATTGCATGGTTTAGGCTCGTTAAAAAATAAACCTACCACTGAGCATAGTTTCTCCTGGTTCAAGCTCGTTAAAAAAATGAATCCACCCTCGATAAATAACCTTTGTGATTGCCCTGCTATTAGCCTTTTGAGCCTTGGTTGTGTTCTTGCCATCACCTCCATTCTTTTGGACGATGATACGCTTCCACTTGATTGTTTACCTTTTTGAGGAACAACTGCGACGAGTGGTCCTGTTAGCCACCCTCTTCACATCACCATGTTTTGAGAAGTTCCAAGCTTACTCGGAACCAGTTGCTACCCTAAAACGCCACTCGTTCCTCAAAAATGAGTCTCCTTTAAACTCTTTTAAAACCCGTTAATATGAAAACATTTTCAAGCTATTGGCCTTTCCAGCTCGTTAAAGTAAGGGGGAGTTCCATCCCTCCTGTATATTTTAATCATTTTCGGACCTGAGGGATTATATCACGAAAACGTTCGAGCGCTTGTCTTTTCGGCTCGCTAAAGTTATCAAAAAATCATCCCTTTCATATTATTTTATCCTTTTTCAGACTTAAGGGATTAAGCCACGAAAAAGAACTACTGACGTTTCCTTTTTGTCCCTTTTCAAACTCTCTAAACATGAAAAGGACCGAGTTATCCTTGTCGTTAAACTCGTTAAAACAATAACGAAAAACTTGTCCACCTAGACAAGAACGAGTTTCACTGTCTCTAGGCTCGCTAAAACATAGCGACAGGTTTGCCCGAAAGGAAAATTATAGAACAAGATTATGTTATCCTCCTCAAGCTTGACAAAAATAAAGAGGTACTGGTTAGCAATGACTGGGGAAAAGGGAAGAAAACTTAAATAATTTTATTGGTAGCAGGTCGCTCTTGAACATTGTTGGCCCTCAGTTTTGGTCTTGTTTTTGCTCTAAGAAACTTACTAATCCATCTATTTTCCATCCATTTTTCATTTTATCCATCCCATTTTGATGCATTTCATATCCATTCAGGTATTTAATTTTAATTTTTTAAATTCTAAAGTTTTTATGAAATTTTGGTTTTAAGTGCAAAAATTGACAGATTCAGAAATTCCCGTAATAGCTATATGGTTGATACGGTTACAGGACACTTGGGAACGAATTGGATGCATGGATGGATAGCTTGGGAACTAGGACTAAGCCAACTATGCTTAGTTCGAACAGAACAAGCTTTATTAGGCCCATTTAGTGCTAGTCAATCATGACTAGTCATTCAGAAATCCCATAGAAATAGGGTAGTTTTAAGATTCTATGGGATTGACCATATCTCTTGGGATGGGATTGATGAATTCGACTTAGATAGATAGATAATAGTAGATGGGTTTGTTTGAATGATTATAGATCAGTTTGTTTCATGAGACTTCTATTTAAAAGCCAAGACTTTGATGGCTTATGTATTGAATTTTTATAATTTTATGCTGAGACACTTTTGGATTGGAGAGCTAATTTGAAGACTTGTTCTATTATTATTTTTCTGTTCAATGATATGGATGTGTGACTGAATTTGAGCTTTTGATATCACTCTTCAAAGTGTGCAAAGCAAGGGTGGAGGGCCCCCATTCCAAGCTAAGTACACTTCCTTGTTTAAACTAGTTTTATTTCCTGTAATCTGGTTATTGTAGAACTAGTTTCCATGCTTTATTTCAGATTGATTTATGGTTAATGTATGGTGATTGATTTCATTAGATCTTAGCCTATTCATCATTTTATTAAGTTTGAAAAACAAAGTGCTCAAGTTAAGCACTCCTTCTATTAACTTGGTGAATTGTAACTAGTTTCCGTTGATTGCATGCAAGTAGTTTTCTTATGTATTTTTGGCATTAAGGTGAATGAATTATGATGAAACATATCATGTGTATCTTAAGTTAGGAGCCTTATTTCATTAATAATTTATCCATATTAAGTTATTAGTTTCAATCTCTGATTCATTAAGTAGTAATTGAAGCAGAATTGGACTTAAGTTAAGAACCATTTCAGTGTTTTTCCTCTTTTCAAACCAATTGAATTGGAATTGTAATATGTATTTCTTTAGTTTTTGAAAAACTTATTTTTCAAAGTTTGATTACATCTGATATTCACACATAGTGAACTTGCCTCAAAGTATTACCAACCCGGATTGATAAGAAATATTTATGTTAATTTCGGTAAACAAATTAGCTCAACATTTTGGCACCGTTGTCGGGGAGGCAAATATCGACACAATCAATAGGAAGATAACTTTCAAACTTTCCTAAAAAAACCAAAAGCATTAGCTACATTCCTTTTAGTTATGTTTCTTTATGCCTAGATATAGAGATCCTCAAGGTAGATTTGTTAAAACCCCCCCACAAGTAGAGATAGGATCATCAAAAACCCCAGTTACTGGTAATCCAACAATTGAAGAATTGGAAGAAAAACAAAGAACTGGACAAAGGTTAACTTTAATTGAGAGGCAAACTTTATTACCTTGGGAAGCAAAATGAAAACAACAATCAACTTCAGGAAAACAAAAGGAAACTACTAAAGAAAAACAACATGTCTTTGCATCTATAAATCAACCTGTCTTTGAACAACCTGAATCTCCACTTAAAATTGAAACAACTAAACCAATGGCAGAAGAGGGACATGGATCTGTTGTTCTCACTCCTGAACAACGAATTGAATATGAGAGACAACAAAGAGAATGGAGAAGACAAAGAGAGGAAGAGGAAAAATGAGAAAATGATAGAAAGACAGAAAATGATCGGAAAAGATAAGAAGATGGTGGTGATCAAGAAACTACCTTTGGCTTTCCAATAGTTGATACAAGTGCAATATTAGGAGAAGAGGTGAAAATGAAAAATATTCCACCTTCTGTATTGCCAAATTTTTATGGAATGTCAACGGAAGATCCTGATGCTTTCATGTTTGAATTTGATATTCTATGTAGAACATATGGATACACTGATGACATACACAAACTTCGTCTTTTTCCTACTACATTAAAAGCAACAGCTTTAAAATGGTTCATGGGTTTAGGAGAGCAAACAATAACTTCTTGGGATGAGATGAGATCAGTGTTCCTTAAAAAATATCAAGCTTATTGTAGATCTAGGGACTCAAAGGAAGATGTTTTCAGAATGACACAACAAGAAGATGAAAGTTTAGAAGAATACTTGGAAAGATTTGCATATAATCTACAAAAATCTAAACAACACTCTCTAAATCAAGAAACCATTCGAACAATCTTTCTCAAGGGTGTAAGAGATGAATACCTTGACATTTTGAATGTGATAGGTAAAGGAGATATTTCAAACCTACCATTCGAAGAAATTGTTGAATTATGTCAAAAATATTCTAGAGGAAGATCAAAAACTAGAAAGAGAGAAGCAAGTTCAAAAGCAGCAAAGTCAGCAGTAGGAGGGATAACAAGAGTGGAAATAGGAAGCTTATTGGAAAACTTCAAAACTGACCTCTTAAGTACATTGGGAACACAAGTAGATGTTTTGCAATGGTATGATCCAGATTATCCACAGTTTCGTTTTCATTTTGTCGACGTTTCAAACACCAAAGGGGTTCCATCATCAAGACTAAATCAGAAAGAATATGAATGAAAGATCCTGTACATCGGCCCTTGCAGAACACTCATCCAAAACAAAACATCATGTGTGTCTGGAGGATGCTAAAGTGATTGCAAGAGAGGATAATTATCACAAAAGAAAAATTAGAGAAACCATCGAAATTATGAAATTTCCTCAAAACCTAGACAGGGACAATGGGAGTGAAATTAGTGGAAACTGGCTTCCCCTGATCAGACAAATAAACCCCTCCAGGCCTTTGGAAGCATAGTATCAGGGTTTCTTAATAAAATTAATTAATTAATTAAATT
>APFE031274178.1:8434-33386 GCA_000404065.3 Pinus taeda | reverse complement strand
TTTTTGAAAATAATAATAATAATATAAATAAATAAAAAATAAATGAAAAATTATTTATATAAGTGTCAGCTTCTTAAAAATTAGGGATCTAGGTTTATTTATACCCAGGTCACAATAGCTCTTCTCCCAATAAGTTTTCATTCATATTCTTTCTAATTTAGTCCTGATGATGGACCCCCTTTGGGGTTTGAAACGTTGACAGAATGAACACGGAACTGTGGATAATCCGGATCATCCCACTGCAAAAAACTACCACAGAGGCTTAAAATCTAACACAAGTAGATGTTCTAAAGGCAAATAAGAAGAAGGAAGAACAAGAACAAGCTCTAGCAATCTTTTGTTCCAAATGTAGAAAGAAACATCCATTAAGAGAATGTCCTTTGGATAGTATTCAAGTATGTGGTCTTTGTACAGAAAATCATTCAACGGAAAACTGTCTAAGATTGAAAGAATTGCAAATGAACTCAATGGAAGAGGTGCAAGGAATAGAAGGTTTCTATTATGTAACACCACGAAGACCATGGCAACCTAGGATGCCTCAACAAAATCCGCAACAATTCCCTCAACAAAACTATCCCTATCCGCCTCAAAATCTTTGGAATCCTCCAATGCCATGGCAAGCTTGGCCTCCACAACAATATCCACACCAACCTGCACAAGGATGGAGAGGATATGGTTATGGAAATCAGCCACCTCAATAGTATCGACAACAACACCAGCAACAATATCAATAGCCATTTCCATATCCACAATATCCATAGTCCATGCCATTTCCGCAACAAAATTATGCATATCCACAATCCATGCCATTTCCACAGCAGAGTCCTCCACCATTATTGACTCACCCACAACAGTTACAGCTACCCTCAAACCAACCCAGACCAACTCAATTACCAGCCCAACCAGTGGCAAATCCGAACAAGAAAGTGGATAAGTCTGCATATACTGTAGAGGAAGCAGCATATTTTCCAACATGTTCTATTCTTCCTCTAAATGATGTCCATTTAAGGTCTGGAAAGGTGCTTAAAAAGGATTCTCCACCAATCATAGAAGAGCCAATTGAACAAGGGGAATCACCTGAAACACGAATTCAGAAAGGGAAAACCATTATAAATCAAACACCACCTTATCCTGAGAGGTTAGTAGAACAACAAAAAGAAATGACCCTTCATGAATTTGATATTTTAGATGAACTGAAAAATGCTTATGTAAAAATTCTTTTATTGAAGGCAATTAAAGAGATACCAATATATGCTAAAACAATAAAGGAATTATGCATTAAGAAAACAGGTAAAAAAAAGAAGGATCCTACTACAATCCAAGTCATTGGAAAATTAGCAAGCCTCATGTTAACACAAACAATTGTAGAGAAATAGATTGATCCTGGTATCCCTATGGTTACTATCTCAATAAATAATTTCTCAGTACCAAATACATTAATAGACTTGGGAGCAGCTATAAATGTAATGACTATGGAGACAATGAAAAATCTGCATTTAAACAACATTAGATCAACTTCTACAATTCTAGAATTAGCAGATAGATCTAAGGTTGTTCCAGAAGGAATACTAGAAGATATCATAGTCTCTTTGGATTCATGGGAGTATCCTATTGACTTCCTTATCTTGCAACCAAAAACAAATTTGGGAGGACATCCTCTAATCTTAGGTAGACCATGGCTAGCCACAGCTGATGCCTTTATAGGATGCATATTAGGAAGCATGATTATTTGACATGGAGATGAAAGAAAACACATTGCTCTTTATTCACCTGCACAATCATCTTCTTTAGAATCAATACTTGAAACTCAAGAACAAGAACAAACTAAATCGGTTTTAAGTATAAATCAATTCTTTGACCTTAGAGAAGAAGAGGAGAATGAAGACTTAATGGATCTTTTCATCTCAGAACCAAACATTTCCAAGCAGCTTAGAGAGATTCAATATGAAGCTGCAAGTAATCTTTTGAATCAATGTTTTCAGGAAACTTGTATTGTTCAAACTTTGCGAAATTCTTTTATAGGCATATTTCCTGTAAACACAATCTCCAATCCAACAACAAAAACAATTGAGATATATCCTGGAAAACATTTGAACATTGGAAACCAGTTGCAACCAGTACAAGAACAAGAGGTAATTACATTATTACAAAAATATTCAAAAGCTTTTGCCTAGGATTATACTGACATGCAAGGAATCCATCCTAGCACATGTATCCATCACATCTATACAGATGATCAAATCAAACCAGTAAGGCAACCTCAAAGATGAATGAATCCCATGATGAAAGAAATAGTGAAAGAATAACTGCAAAAATTATTAAATGTTGGATTCATCTATCCTATTTCAGATAGTCAATGGGTTTCTCCATTGGTAATAGTACCAAAGAAAAATGGAAAATGGAGGGTATGTGTAGACTATCGGGAATTAAACAAAGGCACATTAAAATATCATTTTCCCCTACCATTCATTGACTAGGTTCTAGACTCATTAGTTGGAAATAAATTTTTCTCCTTCCTAGATGGGTTTAGTGGGTACAACCATATTAGAATAGCAACAGAAGACCAGGACAAAACAACATTCACTTGCCCATGGGGAACCTATGCATATAATGTTTTGCCATTTGGATAATGCAATGCACCTGCAACTTTCCAAAGAGCAGTGCTTGCAATATTTGCTGATCTAGTCCACGAATGTGTAGAGGTTTATATGGATGACTTCACAGTTTATGGAAACACATATAATGATTGCCTCAACAATTTTGAGAAAGTCTTGAAACGATGTATAGAAACAAATTTTTCATTGAGCAATGAAAAATGCTATATGATGTTGATAGAAGGTATAGTTTTGGGACACCATATTTCCGCTTCAGGAATTAAGGTGAATCCAGTAAAAATCCAAGTCCTTGTTAACTTAATGCCACCACCAACACAAAAAGAGGTAAGAATTTTCTTGGGCTATGCATGCTACTATAGGCGATTCATTGAAAACTTTAGTAAAATAGCCCAACCTCTGTTCAAACTATTAGCAAGAGATGTTGAATTTCAATGGACAAATAATTGTCAAAATGCATTTCAAATATTAAAAGAAAAATTATCAGTTGCACCCATTCTTCGTGGGCCAAACTGGTCTTTGCCATTTCATATTTCAACTGATGCATCTGATACCGTGATAGGTGCCTCACTTGGGCAGAAAGAGAATCTGTTCAATTATGCAATATACTTCATAAGCAAGAACTTAACACCTGCAGAATTAAATGATACAGTCACATAAAAAGAAATGTTAGTTGTAGTACATGCAGTAAACAAATTCAGGCACTATATAACAGGCTACCAAGTTTTTATTCATACAGATCATTCAACAATAAAATATTTGATGAATAAACCCATCACCAATGGGAGAATAACAAGATGGTTATTGTTAATGCAAGAATTTAACATTACAATACAAGACCGGCTAGGAAAAGAAAATCAAGTGGCTGACTTTCTGTCCTGCATACATTCACCCAATGATCCAAATCCAGTTGTAGACAACTTTCCAGACGAACACCTATTTGCAATAACAGTAAAAACACCATGGTTTGCAGACATAGCAAATTACTTATCTTCTAGGAAGTTTCCAACACAATTCTCCAAGAAACAAAAACAGAAAATTGTTAGAGAAAGCTCTAGATATACTTGGGTAAATGGTGATTTGTTTTATACTGGTTCAGATTTGATAATCAGAAAATGTGTGAAAGAAGATGAAATATTAGACATCCTGAAAGCATGTCATGATGAACCATGTGGTGGTCATTTTGCAGACAAACGAACAGCCTACAAGGTGCTGCAATTAGGCTACTACTGGCCAGCCATCTTCAAAGACTCCAAGGCATATGTCAAGCAATGTGACAGCGGCCAAAGAACAGGGAGACCAATAGTATCAGATGAGATGCCGCTCAAACCACAAGTCCTCATAGAACCATTTGAGCAATGGGCTCTAGATTTTGTCGGACCTATCAATCCACCATCAAATGGTAAGAGATACATCTTAGTATGTATAGATTATGTCACCAAATAGGTGGAGGCAAAGGCAGTCACCAAAGCAACAAAAAATATAGTGGTCACCTTTCTCTTTGAAGAAATCTTTGTAAGATACGGAGTACCCAGACAAATTGTAACAGATCAGGGAGCACAGTTTACTTCAAATCTTGTACGAGATCTTACAGAGAAATACAAGATCAAGCACAGGAAGTCTACACCATATCATCTTCAAGAAAATGGGCAGGTCGAATCAACAAATAAAGTCCTAGGAAATATCATGACCAAAACAGTACAGATGAACAGAAAAGACTGGTCTGAAAAACTAAGGGATGCACTATGGGCCTATAGAATCACATGGAAAAATACAACTGGCTTTAGCCCATACCAGTTGGTATATGGAAAAGAGGTCTTACTGCCCATAGAGTTTCAGATACACACATACAAACTGGCAGCTGAACTAGGACTGGACCTGTCTGAAGCACAACAGCAGCGGATCATGGAATTAAATCGACTAGATGAGCATCATCAGCAGGCCATAGAACATACCACACTGGTACAACAGCAAAGAATGAAGTGGCACGACAAATTTATCAAAAACAAGACATTCCACAAGGGAGACTGGGCACTACTGTTCGACTCCAAATTCAAAGATTTCAAAGCCAAATTCACAACACACTGGCTAGGCCCATATGAAATCGAAGAAATCTTTGACAATGGAGCAGTCAAGATCAGGACAATTGACTAGGAATCCACATCACTTTTGGTAAACAGACATAGGCTCAAAGTTTATAACAGGCCTATTAGCAAGGAAGCATTTATGAAACAACTGGCAGAAGAAACATAACTGGAAATCATGGCACAACAGACTCAACCATCTTCTAGTGCTTTTGAAAAAAAATAAAAAATAAAAAATAAATAAAAATGTTTGCTAGTGAAAACCAGGAAACTGGCACCAAGCAAACACGAATTCATAGGGGAAAACCAAGGCAACTTGGACTCTATGAATTCATTTTCTTGTTCTACTGTTCTCACAACATTCATTGCAAGATATCCTCCACACACATCTAACTTGTGGACAAGTCACATCTCAAGCAAGGGGAAGGATTGCACAAGAACTTTAGTTGTGTAGCTGAAGTACAGATGGAACTTGTATTGTTAACAGTTGGTACCTGAACAAACATTGCAGAGGGACCTGAAATATCAACAACGAAATGTACATATTTCATAAACATGGGCATAAAAGTTGGGACCTGAATCATGAAGTCATTGCAGAGGGACCTGAACGATAGTCAGCAATTCAAGAACCAAAGCATGCAGAACAAGAAGCAACAATAAACTCTACTTTTCAATCTATCTACAACATTTGTCAACTGATTTCATCCCGCTTGTACAGGCATCATCCAGGGAAGTATAAGTATAGTCATTTTGCGCTTGAAAATTCAAATTTTTCTTAGGAATTTTTAGTTTTTGTTAAGTTGAAGTTAGTACCTGAAGATATCTATTATTTTCCCTTTTCTTGTAAATATTATACCCTCTAACCCTTATACATCCTATCTCATTCCATGTTTATAAACATCCTATCTCATTCCATGTTCATTAACCCCTAAGTATTTTTCTTTAGAAGCATAATGGGACCAAACGAGGACAACATGTTTCAACCTGCACATGCAATTCAACGATTAGAAATGGAAATAATTTTAAATATGACCAAGGTGGTCATTTAAAAATTATAAGTGTAAACTATCATAATATAAAGGTGTGCATATAACTTTGAATCTAATGCGCAATATGGACATATGCAATAAAACTTTGAATACATATATGCAATATGTAATGCGAAACAAGGAAATATGCAATATGCAATAATGGAACAAGGTAATACGAAAGCATGCGAAACAATATGAAATAAAGTAAAGTATATACGCTGCAAAGGTTTGTTGCATATTCGCGCCATGATCAAAGTTTATTGCATATACATGCTATGGTTTATATGATGGAACGAAGCGACAGGTCAGTTTATTGCATATAAGTGTTATGCCATCATATGACACTAAGGAAACTCATAACGTGGTAAGGAAGGTGGAGGAGGTTATGAGTGAAATGATAGTCCAGCCCAGCACAAACCCAATGCATAAATAACACAGGCCATCACACAGGTACGAGATGAACATCGTGGCATGGAGACCGTCAACCGTTGCACTGTGAGCTGCATAAGAGGACATGCACTTACATTTAAATCATACAAACAGCTCGGCCATCCTCATGACGCAGTCGGGCGACTGGTCAATAGGACTACCATGATTTGCAGTAGCCAATGAGAATTTTACAAGCCAAGTGCATGATACAACCATGAAAACAGTCATGAAATGACTGACGGTCTCCTGCACCTGTTTGAAACAACTCCATCATCGCTGAATAGCTCAGAACGTTGTTGAAATGCTGCATAGTTGCAAGCCAAAGCAAGGGGAAACTGAAAGTAGATATGTGGAGAAATAAGAAGGAAAACGTCCCGAATGCAACGCGAGTTGACCGCTGGAATCTCGGGATAACTCAGGTAATGATATGATTTGCTTAGCTCACAAACAATGACTTGCGTTCAAACACTGCCTGTTATTTAATGATCAACGCCTCTGTTCTTGCCACCAGTCAGCAAAACGCAGCTACAGGGATTCAGAGCGCCATTTAACACTCCTCAAAGCTCGTCAATAGCCAGGTAAAAATGTCGAAACTACGCCATTAACTCCAGAAACTAATAACTCTAAGGATCAGATGACAACAATATTAATGAATAAACGGCTAGGTGATAAGATTCATCGGTGTAGTTGCATAAATCACGGCATGAAAGTTATGTAAACAACGTAGCAATCTAACCATATCTTGTTGCATGCAAAACACGTCATTAGCATAGGCTCATATGCGTTTTTTTGCAAGTCGAAACAGAGTTTTTAAAATAGAGGAGGCAAAGTATTATTTTCTAGAGCCGAGGATACGATTTTGGATGTGTTTGTATGACCGATTTCGTTTTTCATTGTTTGTATGGTCGATACATTTATATGATCGATTTTATTGTTTGTATGGCCACTACATTGCATGCTTTTGAATGAGAGCAACCTGTAATGTGAACAAACACATAGACTGTGATTTGTTTTGGTTGTTGTAGGGGATTGGTCGTATAATTATGCATGGTATAACAAAGATTGCCAAAAGGCCAAGCCATTTGAGGAAATGTGTTGCTTGTTTTTAGTGTTTTTTTTATATATACAATGCAGGGTGTTAGGCATATATGGAGCATTATAAGAATGTTGCCTAAAAAATACATTAAGAAAACCAAAATTCCATCATGAATATATTGTTTTCTTATGTATTTTGTTTTCCATGCAGAGTCTAGTATGTTGATAGAGATATAAAGGTGTTTGACTGTTTGGACAGGGGATTTAAAACTATGTTGCTGCAGAAAGGGTAAACAGAGGCCAAGAAAGTTGAATTAAAATTGTTGCAGAGGGCAGGTAAGCTTCTCTGATTTCAGAATTTAATTTTGAAAAGAGTAGTTGTAAATTGTTATTGTTAAGATGAAATTAATGACGACAGAAGCATATATCCAATGGTTTTCAGAAACAATGTCAGCAAGAATAGAGCCCAAATTTCAAATAGAGAGCTGGAAAAAGGAAACCATAGAGAAGCTTTACCAGGCAGGATTGATAGGATTTTTGCAAAAGTTTGATGGCCACAGTGAGGAGATAACTAGGGAATTCATAAAAAACTACAGCCGGGACCAAACAAGGGTAGGAGATGTTATTATTCCTATGACTCAGGAATACCTTTCCCAAGCTCTAGATCTCCCAATGATAGGTGAAAAATATCACAAAGGCCTGCACTTCAAGGAGAAAGCATGGACTTTCTTCCTTGAAAAGAACCGGAAAGGGACTTTTGATAGAACCAAGGGGATACCAAGGGAATGGTTCAATGAACCATGGGGTGAATTGGTTCTAGTTATACAGAAGTTTTTGACATGTGATAGAGGATATAGTGTTGCCCACCTATATCATATCCGACTTTTACAGCATATTAAGGGAGAAGATAGGATTAACTTGCCATATTTTCTCTTTAGAAGCCTCTTGAGGATGATTGAAACAATGAGACATGAACACAGGCCCAAAGCAGCACAAATTTACCATCAGGGATTGATAAAAATCCTAGTTGAGTATCAAGTAAGGTCACAAGGCATAGTTTGGAGGGAGTTCATGACTAGAAACCAGTTTAATGAACATGTTAATGAAGTATAGGATAAAGTAGAGCAGGAAAACAAAGGATTGATGAGTTCACCCTTGTATCCTAGGACTAGAGCTAAACAGCAAAGTAACATAGCCATGCAGGAAAATAAAGTGTCTATTATGTCTATTCCTAGGAGATTTAGGAACAAAAGTCCCATTAACACAGAAAAGGAAGTAGACACATATTCCACAAAAAAGCAGGTAGAGAATGATATTGCACAGGAAGTATGTGAGAGAGATTCTTCTTATGATGATGCAGTAGCAGCATCATTAATCAAAACCACACAAGATTTGAAAAAGAAATAAATTTGGAAAGAATCAGGGACTTAACTGACCAACTAGAAATTAGAAAAATCATGGAAAAACAATTAAAAGAGGAAAACAAGGCAAGTAAGCAGGATAATACTAGATTGGTCAAGGAAAATGAAAGGTTAAATGAAGAGCTAGGGAGATTAAAACGGAAGAATTATCTACTTTCTAAACAGGCATTTAAATGGTTAAAGAAAAGAATATGTGGCAGGCAAAGTATGAGAAGCAGAAGGTAAAGGCAGCTTTGTTCAGGGAAGGACATGACTCAGGTTTGGATTGTTTGGTCAGGGCAGCACAACAGGAATCATCTACAGGAACCACATCTACTACAGAGAGAAGAATATCAAAGAGGAATAAGCAAGCATGGGGACATGCTTGATAATTAGCAAGGGGGAGATGTTGGCCCTCAGTTTTGGTCTTGATTTTGCTCTAAGAAACTTACTAATCCATCTATTTTCCATCCATTTTTCATTTTATCCATCCCATTTTGATGTATTTCATATCCATTCAGGTATTTAGCTTTAATTTTTCAAATTCTAAAGTTTTTATGAAAATTTGGTTTTAAGTGCAAAAATTGACAGATTCAGAAATTCTCGTAATCGCTATATGGTTGATATGGTTGCAGGACACTTGGGCACGAATTGGATGCATGGATGGACATCTTGGGAACTAGGACTAAGCCAGCTATGCTTAGTTTGAACAGAACAAGTTTTATTAGGCCCATTTAGTGCTAGTCAATCATGACTAGTCATTCAGAAATCCCATAGAAATAGGGTAGTTTTGAGATTCTATGGGATTGACCATATCTCTTGGGATGGGATTGATGAATTCAACTTAGATAGATGGATAAGAGTAGATTGGTTTGTTTGAATGATTATAGATCAGTTTGTTTCATGAGACTTCTATTTAAAAGCCAAGACTTTGATGCCTTATGTATTGAATTTTTATAATTTTATGCTGAGACACTTTTGGATTGGAGAGCTAATTTGAAGACTTGTTCTATTATTAATTTTCTGTTCAATGATATGGATGTGTGACTAGATTTTAGCTTCTGATATCACTCTTCAAAGTGTGTAAAGCAAGGGTGGAGGGCCCCCATTCCAAACTAAGTACACTTCCTTGTTTAAACTAGTTTTATTTCCTGTAATCTGGTTATTGTAGAACTAGTTTCCATGCTTTATTTCAAATTGATTTATGGTTAATGTATGGTGATTGATTTCATTAAATATTAGCTTATTCATCATTTTATTAAGTTGGAAAAACAAAGTGCTCAAGTTGAGCACTCCTTCTGTTAACTTGGTGAATTGTAACTAGTTTCCGTTGATTGCATGCAAGTAGTTTTCTTATGTATTTTTGGCATTATGGTGAATGAATTATGATGAAACATATCATGTGTCTCTTAAGTTATGAGCCTTATTTCATTAATAATTTATCCATATTAAGTTATTAGTTTCAATCTCTGATTCATTAAGTAGTAATTGAGGCAGAATTGGACTTCTTAAGTTAAGAACCATTTCAATGTTTTTCCTCTTTTCAAACCAATTGAATTGGAATTGTAATATGCATTTCTTTAGTTTTTGAAAAACTCATCTTTCAAGGTTTGATTACATCTGATATTCACACATAGTGAACTTTCCTCAAAGTATTACCAACCTGGATTGATAAGAAATATTTGTGTTAATTTCGGTAAACAAATTAGCTCAACAAACATGACACTTTCACTTCATCACCATAATTGAGTCGAGTTGGGTTATTCTATTCATTGGTCATATCACTATTGGTTCTCCATACCATCCATATTTTGGGTTAATGCTACCAATCCATCACAGTGTCACTGATATGTTCAAGAGAAGTCATTCATAGAATTCACCATCCAGTTAATGCCTCATCCACTGCAATACCTTCACCCTCCATTTTTCATGACCACCATTCCTGAACCTTGTATTGTCAGATCGTTTTTCACCTCCAGAAAATCATTTGCTTCATTTCATGTCATTGATGTGGGATACATTAAGGCCCTCCTATGAAGGGTCACTTCTTGTCGACATCAGCTCATTATCCAAGAAGTTGGCTTAGAAGCAACCCTTTCAGTACTTTGAAGCTTGCATGCCTCAATGGCAAGTTTCTCACTTCTGGCGACAGCTTTACATCAATGGCCTTAAACCAAAATATTTTGCGTGGTGTTTGACATCGGATCATATATTCATACCACGTGAATTGTATTATAGTACCTTGAGGGTCATTATCATTATCGGTGATTCCTTTCGCGTCTGTTAATAACTTACATTATTGGTTGGTAATCAGGCGATGTCTATCCATGTTCCACTTCAGGACATCTTTTCACATGGATCGACTTGTACATCGGGTGAAGATTGAATGAGTTTGAAGACCCCGGATCTAGTTTCATCCATCCGGGATGTGATATATTTAGGAATATAAAGACATCAAATGTACACAGAAGCTGCACAGATGATCATCCAAGCTAAGGGATGATGACTCTACATATAAAGAATCACCAGTCTGCAACTGCAGACGATTATCTGTTCTATGTACATGAAAATGAATTTATAAAGCTGAGCATGGGAATGCCCGCCTCAGCTAGATCATGGAAAATTATATTGTGACGATGTATTGTATTCTATTTTATACAGATCACCTTCCAGGTTGAATACCTCGGATCCTCATGATAAAGCACTTCACCCAACATCAAAAGATTTACGACTTCATGCTTTAGGGGGCAATTATTATAGACATATTTGGGCACTGCAACCCCAATCTTATATGTCAATAAACCAAGGGCTCTTTAACCCCTAAAGGTGTTGTTTCATACCCTAAAGGATCATGGTCAACTGATTACATCATTCCCCAGAAGTTCCACCTGAAAAACCACTCAGAACTGGCCAAAACTGGACCATACTGACTGCTCCGCTATCAAGGTACGATGCATACTAACTCCTACACTAGCCAGGTGCGATGCATACTGAAGAGACCTTCTGTGGGGTGTGATGAGCGAGAATGGACAAATGTCCAAGACAGTTTTCTAAGTGGATTCTCATGGAATCTTTTAGAAACTTCTCCTATGACACTTACCTCTCTGAATTTGCCCAGGGATGAGTAAGAGATCCAAGAAATGACTCACACCCTTGCAGAAATATATAAATGGTCCCTCATCTGAGAGATCTGGAGGCTGGAATTTTGTACCTGTAAGGAAGTGTTGATAGTTTGTCTTTGAGAAGGAGCATTGTATTGTTGGGTGAGCTTGCTTTTCATGAGGTGAAGAGGGCTTTGATGTTGGGAGGATGATGCTAGATCAGATAGTTGGGTTGTAATTCTCCCTTCTATTTTAATAAAGTTCTTTGAGTTTTCCTCCATACAATAATGTATTTGTGAATATTGTTATTTGTGAATGCCATTGTATGTTCATTGTATTTCTGATTCTGCAATGCTTATGATATGATAGATAGAGATGCTTTAATGGTGTTTTGTTACTTTGTCTCTAGAGGTACTCTCTAAGAGAGATAAGTAGGAGAGGAGTTGCAAGCTCAGTCAAGGGGGAGAGAGATCAAGCAAGGAGTCAAGAGGAAGATCCAGGTTGGTTCCTTTACCTCTATCTTATCTATCATACATAGAAGAAATCCCAAATTTCTTTGATTGTTTGTTTCTAGGATAGCTGCCAATTCTAGAGGGCTAGCAGATCGAAAAGACACTAGTTTTCCCAGAAACATTTGTGGCATGATACATCACTGCCTATATTACAAGAACAACGAAGTCAAGCTGATTAGCTTCAAAGATTATGATTGGGGTGGTAGTGAGACCAGTGGAAGAATCACTATTGGTGGATGATTTAATTTGGGATCTGCCATGATCTGATGGATGAGTAGAAAGCAAGATCTTATTTCTTTGAGTAGTGTTGAAGCAGAGTATGTGGTTGCACGTGAAGTAGGAAAGGAGGTTATATGGTTGAGGAATATTCTAATAGATTTTTTTGAGAAGCCTTTGGATCCTACTGTGATTAATTGTGATAATCAAAGTTGTATCAAGATGTATGGAGATCATGTGTTTCATGCTAGGACAAAGCATATCAAGAATAAGTTCCACTATATTAGGAACTTGGTGCAGGATGGGATCGTGAAGCTACAGTATGCCCCAACAAATGATCACGTATTTAATATAATAAAATCTTCTTAATAATAAGTTTGAATATCTTAGAAGCATGCTTCGCTTATTTGATTTTTTTGATCTTGTTGATGATGACAAAAGTTTGGAAGGGATTTGTTGAGGCCTTATGTGTAGGACACATTTCTTGGGAGGACATCTGGCCGACACTATGTGTTGATGTCTAGTTCTCAAATTAAGGAGGGTGGCATTGATCATGGATCTCTAACCTCATATACGCACCTAGATCCTTGGTTTGATGTTTAGCAAGTAACACTGATGGTACCTAGAGAGGCTAAAATCTTTAGTCCATCTTAGTCCCACTCGGATAGATTACCCTAGTTAGGAATTTAGTCTGTGGCATTGCAACGCCTAAACTATTGAGAGGCCTTGGATAGATTTCCCTAGTTAGGAACCTAATCCATGACATTGTGGTGCCTAAATTCTTCATAGTTCATATAGTTTGAGATCTTCCTTATGAATACTTCCCTATTTAAGAAGGAGTGTGGAAAAATGTAACTAGGTTCGGTCTTCATAAAATGCATTTATCAAAATAATTTTTATTATTGTTACAATGACCTATTAAAACATGGGTTTCATGCTTGAGTCATCATATTATTAGTTGAAGTACCCATTGTAGACTCTTAGGATTAATATAGTCATTAGAGTCATTATATATTTTATGATATGGGATTCTTGGGCTTTCGAATCATGTAAAAAGAATTATTTTTTCAGTCAAAAGTAAATTATGTAACCTCTGCACCAACTCGGCCTCAAGGAGATCAAGTCAGCCTTAACTGAGCAATTTGACCTCACCAAAATCCTATATATTAAAGCATATCGAATTAATTTGGACTTGCTCTCTCACACAAGTTTGATATCCAAGACAGAGCTGGGAAAAGTGCGAAGGTGAAGAAGGAGGCAAAAGGAGTGTGAGTTTGGTCAAGAAGGAAGGGAAGGACAAAATCAAAGTTTTGGGATCTCTCTCAGGTGGGATAATTTAGGAGATCAAAGTCTCCTTGTAAAAGTTGAATTTTTTGCTGCTGCCTATTGACGTCGAAAGTTACCAAGTCAAAGTTGTTGGGGTCGAAGTGTTGTTGCTACTAGGTCGAAGGTTGGATCGAAGAAGGAAAGTTTGGCTTGTTGTGGAGGAGGTTTTTGTCTAGGTTGAAGAGTCTTTAGAAAAACTATTGAAGGAAGATATTTTGACTAGGATTTACCCTAGATAGGGGTTTTCCCCTGGAAAAGTGCCTACGTAATTTTGTAATTTCTTGATGAAAGATAATATAAAAAACAAGTAAAATAACCTAACATAATTCACAAGTAATTATCAAGAAAGAAAAATATAACCATAATTCTACTAGCATTGATTTCTCAAGATGGAATCAGAGCTTAGGTTGAAGAAGATACTTCGAGATAATGCCGCCTACCCCGTGAAAGGGATAGGTTTTGTCACTCTTCACTTGAATCAAGGTCAAACCATTAATCTACAAGAAGTATTGTATGTGCCTGATTTGAAGAAGAACCTGTTGTTTATTTCTGCAATGGAAGATAAAGGCTTCAAGGTAGCATTCATTGATGGAAAGGTATGTATTTTGAAAATAAACTATAAAGATGCATTCACACTTGGATTTAGGGTTGATGGTCTCTATCAAGTTGGAGGAAGTCCTTTGGGAGCCTTGATTTATGATGCTTCACTTCAAGCAGAGCTATGGAACCGAAGGTTCACCCACTTACATTACAAAGCCTTACATGTGGTAAGGAATATGGTCACATGTATGGTCAAATTCAACATGAATCATGAAGGAGTTTGTCAGGGTTGTGCAACTGGGAAACTTACAAGGGAACCATTCCCTTCAAGTGAAAGCCAAACTACCGATATTCTTTAATTGGTCCATTCTGACCTATCTATTATGTTTCCTGTAACATTGTTGGGAGGATACTTATACTATGAAATTTTGTGGATGAATTCTCTCAAAGACATGGATATATTTCTTGAAGAAGAAGGACGGAGTGTTGAAATGGTTCCATTCTTTCAAAGCCTTGGTGGAAAATAAAACAGGGAAGAAGATCAAAATATTGAGGACCAAGTATGGAATCGAGTATGAATCAAATGAATTCAATGAATTTTTCATTGAGGTTGGCATTAAGAGGGGGACAACCATTCCATACACTCGGGAGAAAAATGGAGTTTTTGAAAGGAAGAGTTGAACAATTATGGAAGCCACCTGTGCCATGTTCTGTGATCAAGGCCTACTGAAGTTCTTATGGGGAGAAGCTGCCAACACTGTTGTGTATGTTCAAAATAGGAAGCTGCATCAAGCACTAGATTTCAAGACTCCCGAGGAGGTCTTCTCAGGTAAGAAACCTGATGTTTATCATTTTATAATATTTGGTTGTCCTGTATATGTTCATGTGCCTAAAGAGAAACGAAAAAAATTGGAAGCATCTGGGAATAAAGGTATATTTGTGGGCTACAATGAAAATTCAAAAGCATATAGGATCTATGTACCTGGTCAAAGAGATGTGGAAGTAAGCCATGATGTCACCTTGGATGAAGACACTGCATTTGGGAAAGCCAAATATCTCCCCATTCCAAGGAAGGATAATGATGATGCTATAGAAAAATAGGATGAACCTCTGACGGATGAGCCTATGCCCGACGTTGAAGGCCCGATGGATCCTATTGATCCACCTACGAGTGATCCCTATACCTCAAGAATTTTGTGGCTCAAATATAATCTCGAAGATGTTGAAAGACATATTGCTCCAAGAGGGACATTTCGTCAAAGTAAGAAGCCGAACATGTATTAAGGGTACTTAGATGTTATGAGTACTACTGTTCAAACTTACTCATGTATGTTTGAAGAAGCCATAAAGAACCAAGTCTAGAAGGATGTGATGAATGAGGAATATGAATCTATCATGAAAAATGATGTATGTGATGTGGTGCCTATATTGAAGGACAAGTCCATAGTCACAAAATCAAACATGGAGTAGATGGGAGTGCTAAGAAATATAAGGCCAGGTACATTTCTCAAGGCTTCTCTCAAAAGGAAGGAGTGCATTATGACAAGATATTTTCACCGGTTTCCCAATATACCACTATCTAATATATTATTGCTCTTGTTGCCACTCAAGGATGGAGCCTACATCAAATGGACATTAAACTACTTTCTTGCATGTCTCTCTTAAGGATGAAGTCTACTTGGAACAACCTCAGTGGTTTGAAGTACAAGATCGAAGGACACATGTATGCAGGTTGAAGAATTCCCTCTATGGGTTGAAGCAAGCCCCTAGGGCTTGGTATGAGAGGATTGATAGTTATCTTATGAAGTTGGGATTTATGAGGAGTGATGTTGATTCTAACTTATACTTCAAGGTTGAAAAGGACAGGCCTCTCATTTTGGTCCTTTATGTAGATGACCTCTTTCTGACAGGTGCAGACCCTCTCATTTATCGATGCAAGAGGGATTTGGCTTCCAAGTTCAAGATGAAGGACCTAGGAATGATGCACTACTTCCTAGGCCTGGAGGTTTGGAAAAATATAGGTGAAAGTTTCCTTTGTCAAGGAAAATACATCGTGAAGCTGCTAGAGAGATGTGAGATGGTGAATCGCAAGTGTATGTCTACTCCAATGGAACTCAACTTCAAGAAGCAATGTGGTAGTGTTGTTGGGCCCGAATTAGAAAACCCCTCTGAATATAGACAACCTGTGGAGGCCCTAATGTTCTTGGTAAAATCTCATCCAGACATATGCTTCACTATGAACACGTTGAGTCAATTTATGGTTGAGCCTCATCACATACATTGGATTTTTGCTGAGAATCTCTTGAGATATCTCTGTGGCACAATCAACCATGGACTAAGATACACTACCAGGAATTTGACGCTACATGTATATACTAATGATGATGGGCTCGTAGTGTGGTGGATCAAAAAATCACGTTTGGAAGTTTCTTCTCATTGAGTTATGCTTCAATTTCTTGGATGAGAAGGAAGTAGAAATCGGTTGCTCTAAGCACCGTCGAGGTTGAATACATTGCAACTAGGATGGATTATTGTAAGGATATTTGGTTGAGGAAGCTCTTTAGTGAGATATTTGAGCACATTCTTGATACCACCGTGATATTATGTGAAAACCAGAGTGGGATTCTCCTTTCAGAGAATCTCGTGTTCCATGACCGCTCCAAGCACATTGAAATGAGGTACCACTTTATCCCGGATATGGTACAATGGGGAGCAATAAGGCTCCAACACATTAGGACTGATGAGTAGGTTGCTGACATCCTCACAAAGCCCTTAGGGAGGGTCAAGTTCTTGGCGTTTTGAAAGAGAATTGGAGTCATGGAAAGACCCTCCCATGAGGGTCCCACTTGAGTTGGACATTGAGCTATGGGAGCTTCTGGGGGCTTGGGGTACTTCTTGAAGCTATAAGCGACCATTGGGTGAGTGGTTCACCTTCCTGTTTTGGTGCACTGTGTACAGGATGAGTGGTTCACCTTCCCCCTGTGATACCCCATGATGGTTTACATGTGTGTAGGGTGAGTGGTCCACCTTCTCCTACGATTGATGACACATGTGTGTAGGGTGAGTGGTTCACCTACCCATATGATTAACTTATTCATAGGATGAGTGGATCACCTTCTCCTATAGCATATCATTAGGATGGGTAGTTCACCTTCTCCTGTTGATGCCCCAACATACATCCTACCCGTGTAGTGCAAGACTCATGGGAAGTACCTCTCATCTAGAAAATGAGTTGGGAAAAGTGGATAGAGACCAGACCACTACCGATGGACGCATCATGTACTATCATACTCCCTATGCCTAGGATGCATGGTGTTCAACAACTTGATTTGGGATCAAGTCTGATTAAGGTTCTACCTCTGGATTGAATTTTGTCAATGGAGAGTGGTAAGGTCTTGTGACTCACTCTCAATCGATTCTTCTTCATTATTAATATCAGTGTTTAGCAGAGCAGAATTGAGATGAGATACAGAGATGGTACATGGCGACATGATGGCATGATGATTGATGATGATGGATGGATTGGTAGGTGGAATTCTCCCTAGTTGAGAGGGAGTGTTAAAATTGGAAACCAGGGACAAATTCCAATTTAGGCAACTCTTTTGATGGATATTATAATTGCATTAAATTCCTTTTTTTGAGAGGACCAAAATTGAACTAAAGATCATCAAATTTGGATAAGCAGAAATGTGTTTTTGAACTTATTCCCACACGTGCAAATTGTTTAGGTCAACCAAATCATCATGTAGGCTAATGAAGTCCAAGAGACATGTCGCTTCACCCTCAACGACTTGTATAAATACAAGTAACCTCTCACCTCATTTAGCATCATCACTTATAAATTATTCACTCTCCTTCCCTCATTAGTCCATACAATTATTGGGAAAATCTTATCACTCACACGCGTGATAAGGAGCACAAATTTGAAGACAAAATTTCAGGGCCGATAATTTCATAATTTTTTTTGCAGTTTTACCAAGGTTTGACCAATGTTGACTTTGAATTTTTGGGCATCTTTTGACTTCAATTTTCAAGGTGAATTCCCATCTCAACATAATGAACTTTTTGCACAAGAATTGAGGCAAAAGGAGTAGTTTGACCCACGTTGACAGCAGGCTTGTTTGACCACAGGATTGAATTCAAGTTGACCAAGTTTTACCATAGATTTTATGACTTTTTGGGTTGACTTTGACCACTGTTAGAGGCAAAGTTTGACTTCCTTTGACTAAGCTTCAAAGGAGAAGTTTGACTGTTGCATTGACCATCTTTGACTTTCCGGTTAGGGCTGAGTTTGACTGCAATTGACTATAGATTTGACAGGGCCTTTTTGACTTTGATTTGGAAAGTCAATTTTGACTTTTTGTACTCTCTCTCTATTGATTATTTGATATAATAATAAGAATAATTGATCAAATGGTTTTCCCCACATTGGGGTTTTTCCTTGGCATCCACCAAATCTGGTGTCCTCTTGTCTTGGCTTGTATTTTGCATTTATTTTATGTTCTATATATAGTTATTGTCAATGTGATTTCCATTGGAAACTAATTTGGAAATTGGTATTGGGTTTCTTAAAGTACATTGAAGTAATTGTGCTAAGCATACAACATACCATTGTTATCTAAATTTAAAAGAGGGGTAGTAGGTTCTCTCAATATTGAAACTATTTTGAGACCTTACAAGTGGTGGGTATTGTATATCCTCTCAATAGTGCATTTCATTTCCACTTATCAAGAAATGTTTTAAGTCCTCTCAACATGGCTATTTTTTGTGATCTCATAAATGAGGAGGTCATGGATCCTCCAAACAATGTAGATTCCTAGGATCCTAAAGTGGCACTATAAACTTCCTAAATCTGTAATTTTTTGTCAAATCCCAAGGATGGGGGGTTTTGATAGTTACATTATTAATTTGCTTTTAATAAACATGATAACCACATCCCAAAGATGACATAATCACAAACAAGTCTCACAAATCACACACACCTTAAAGAAATCTTAGTATTAAAGTGAGGAATGATGACACCAAATCAACTTTGTGACATTCACCTTTGAAGAAAACTTCCTAATAGTGAAGACATGAGGGAAATACCCACACCCATACCAACTCACGAACATAAGAAGTGTTGAATTATGTCATTGTGAAACAAAACCTCTGACCATGAATATGTTACTATGATTCTAATATTATCATCTTTCTAACTCCAACCATAAACTTGACGGGGAGCACTTCGATATTATCAAAGTTAGCATTAAGTTTGACAATTTTTTGTGTAGATGATGGCTTCTAAACCATTTTTATCTCACAATTATTTTCATGTGAAACTATCCAAAACTTTTATATAGGTGATGTTTTTTAAACCATTTCTATCTCACAATAATTATGCAAACAAAATTAATCATGGCACATGCATCGAACATTGTCATTAAAACACATAATTTGAACAAAAGGATACAAAAATAATATGTAATCTCAACAAATGGATATGATATTGTGTTAAGATACCGTATAACATCATATAAATAACATCTAATGCTATTATCAAAACACCTAAGATTAACAAAAAGATACTAAAATAATACATAATCCCAACAAATATATATGATATTGTTAAATAATGAATCCATACAGGTGAAGATAGTTTTAGATAGAGGAGGAATGACCGTTATAGAGTTTTAAGAACCCAATGTTTTGGACTACCAAGTGAGTCCATCATCAAGGGATGCGTGAATAGATATTCAAGAGATGTTAATGATGTATCCTTGAGCTATATTTTAGGGTATATATATAGGTTATGAAAGAAGTAATCTAGGTAATTAGGTCGGCCCAACATAAATTCCTTTTTGAAGGTTGGGGTTTATGGGATCCTTGATAGAGTTGACCAATTGTCTGATGGTGTTGGCAAGGGTAAAGGCTACATTAATGTTCTGTTTATTAAGAATTTTAGTGATTTTATCAGTGGTGCCTTTTATGTACGGAAGGGAGACCTTAGGAGTTGATAAATTTTGATCTTTGATATCATTATTATTCTTGTTTAGGGATAGGTGCATGGCTTTCTTAATGGTATTCCTATTATAGCCATTTAATTCAAACACTTTGTGAAGATGGTTGAATTCATCATTTAAATTGTCAGGATCAGATATTCTGGTTGCCCTAGTCATTAAGGTCCTAATGATGCCAATCTTTTGTTTAGGGTGGTGATGAGAATTTGCATGAAGATATCGTTCCGTGTGGGTTTTATTTCTATAGACTTGGAAACCAAGTGACCCTTCTTTTTTGGTTAAAAGGATATCAAGAAAAGGAATTTGGTTGTTATTTTCAATTTCAATAGTGAATTTTATATGGTCAGAAAGGATATTTAAATGATTGAAGAATAGGTCAAGTTTTTCTTTTCCATGACTCTGATTGGCAAATATGTCATCCACAAACCTTTTCCATTCTTTAGGGGTGTATGGAAATGATCTGAGAGCCTTCTATTCGAAGTGATCCATAATGATGTTGGCAACTATGGCGGATAGAGGAGAGCCCATAGCCACACCATGGGTTTGTTCATAAATTTTACCTTTGAAACTGAAGTAAGAGGATTTTAAGCAAAACTCCAGAAGATCCACAATTTCTTTATCCGTGATGTTTCTCATGATGTTAATAGCTTTATCAATAGGAATTATAGTATAAAGCGATACAATATCAAAGCTAACCATGAGATCTTCGTCGTTCATTTCTATGTTATTAATCCATTGAACAAAAGAATATGTCTTTAATATAAGAAGGGGTATTACCAGACAGGGGTCTAAGTTTTTTGGCAAGGTGTTTCGCTAGAAGGTAAGTAGGGGAACCTATGGTATTGACTATAGGTCTCAGAGGTATGTTAGGCTTATGGACTTTAGGAGCACCATAAATTATAGGAATAATGGAACTATTAGGGATGATTTTTATTTTTGTGATGTCATCTAGAGATGATTCTTTTATTTTCTTAATTACTTCACACATAATTTTCTCATTGGGATCTTTATTAATGATTTTGTAACATCCACTATTATTCAGACGTTCTTCCATTTTATTGTCATAATCAATTCTCTTCATGATTACAGTTGTGTTGCCCTTATCAACCTTCAAGATGACTATGTTTTTATTTTTTCTGAGGTTGTTCAAGGCTCTTTTTTCTTCTAAGGATATGTTAGATGTAGGAGGTTTAGAAGTTCTAAGAATTTTGGCAATATCTTGTCTGGTTTATTCACTCTTTTCTATATCTAGGTTTTCTTTAGCTACTTCAATATTAGTGATGACCTCCTCCACAAGTATTTTATTAGGGGTTATAACAAAATTTAGACCTTTTTTTAGGATGGATTCGGTTGCGTGATCTAGGTGGATATCTGATAAGTTAATGACCTGGGCATTATCTGATTTCAGACTTTGATCAGGATGTATGGTTCAAGTTTTTGATTGAGAGAATCTATTCGATGGGCTGTTGTTCCTACGAGGGAAGCTGGAGTTATTGTAGATTTGTTGATTATCTGCATTGTTTCCTTCTAGTGATCCACACTCTTTTATGTTATCTTCATGCTCCAAATCTACGTTTAAATGGGTTAGATCTAAATTAATAAAAACTTGTCAGAAACTTCTTTCCTCTCATCTATACCTTTCCTCATATCTCAGACATGATTTATGGCAATCCTTGGATGCAATTACATTCATAAAATCTGAGAAATAGTTCACAAAGGACAACATCAAAAAGTTAAAGAAGCTGAACAAATTATGCACTATTTGTACTGATTATAACTCATACTCTAATCAAGCTTATTCTAGTTTACATGTCTCCAACAGAAATCAAATCCCTAATACAATTAAAATTTCCAACACTCACTCAAGAACGCAATCCAATTTTAAATAATTTGGTCACAGATCATGTAACAGGGTAGTTGTAGAACAAAATAAAAGCAACGTAGATATAAAATCAACTAAGAAGAGCAACGTGGGTAGCAACTCCAGTTTTACACAATTTGCTCACAAATCAGGTATTATAGAACAAAATAAAAGTAGCGTGGGTATAAAATCAACTGAGAAGAACAGATCAGGTAACAACGTAGTTATAGAACAAAATAAAAGCAGCGTGGGTATAAAATTAACTAAGAAGAGCAACTCCATAATGCATTCCAGTTTTACATATTTTTCTCATAGATTAGATAACAACGCAATAGAACAAAATAAAAGCAGCATGACAATTGAGAAGAGCAACGCGTGTAGCAACATGCATGAAAAATCACCAGAAAACATAATCAACATGGATACAAGCAACATTTCTAGAACGCACCTCGATGTAGCAGTTTATAGTGGTCTTGCTCAAGGTATTGCTCACTCACCAAACGTAGATTTGGAGCATGAAGATAACATGCGAGAGTGTAGATCACTCGAAGGAAAGAGTGCAGATAGTCAACAAATCTGCAATAACTTCAGCTTCCCTCGTAGGAACAACAACCCATCGACTAGATTCTCTCAATCAGAAACTCGAACCATACATCCTGATCAAAGTCTGAAATCAGATAATGCCCAGGACGGGTCATTAACTTATCAGATATCCACCTAGATCATGCAACTGAATCCATCCTAAAAAAAGGTCTAAATTTTGCTATAACCCTTAATAAAATACCTATGGAGGAGGTCATTAGTGATATTGAAGCAGCTATTAAAAACCTAGATATAGCAAAGAGTGAAGAAATCAAACAAGATATTACCAAAATTCTTAGAACTTCTAAACCTCCTACATCTAACATATCCTTAGAAGAAAAAAGAGCCTTGAACAACCTCAGAAAAAATAAAAACATAGTCATCCTGAAGGCTGATAAGGGAACCACAATTGTAATCATGAAGAGAATTGATTATGACAATAAAATGGAAGAACAACTGAATAACAGTGGATTTTACAAAAGCATTAATAAAGATCCCAGTCAGAAAAATATGCGTGAAGTAATTAAGAAAATAAAAGAATCATCTCTAGATGACATCATAAAAAAGAAAATCATCCCTAATAATTCCATTATTCCTAGAATTTATGGTGCTCGTAAAGTCTATAAACCTAACATACCTCTGAGACCTATAGTCAATACCATAGGTTCCCCTACTTACCTTATAGTGAAACACCATGCCAAAAAACTTAGACCCCTGTCTGGTAATACCCCTTCTTATATTAAAGACTCATATTCTTTTGTTCAATGCATTAATAACATAGAAATGAAGGATGAAGATCTCATGGTTAGCTTTGATATTGTATCGCTTTATACTATGACTCCTATTGATGAAGCTATTAATATCATGAGAAACATCGTGGATAAAGAAACTATGGATCTTCTGGAGCTTTGCTTAAAATCCTCTTCCTTCAGTTTCAAAGGTAAAATTTATGAACAAACCCATGGTGTGGCTATGGGCTCACCTCTATCCCCCATAGTTGCCAACATCTTTATGGAGCACTTCGAACAGAAGGCTCTTAGGCCATTTCCATACACCCCTAAAGAATGTAAAAGGTTTGTGGATGAAATATTTGCCAAATGGAGTCATGGAAAAGAAAAACTTGACCTATTCCTCAATCACTTAAATAGCCTTTCTAACCATATAAAATTCACTGTTGAAATTGAAAATAACAACCAGCTTCCCTTTCTTGATATCCTTCTAACCAAAAAACAAGGGTCACTTGGTTTCCAAGTCTATAGAAAGAAAACCCACACAGAATGATATCTTTATGCAAATTCTCATCACGACCCTAAACAAAAGATTGGCGTCATTAGGACCTTAACCACTAGGGTGGCCAAAATATCTGATCCTGACCATTTAAATGATAAACTCAATCATCTTCACAAAGTGTTTGAATTAAATGGATGTAATAGGAATACCATTAAGAAAGCCATGCACCTATCCCTAAACAAGAATAATAATGATATCAAAGATCAAAATTTATCAACTCCTAAGGTCTCCCTTCCGTACATAAAAGGAACCACTGATAAAATCACTGAAATTCTTAATAAACACAACATTAATATAGCCTTTACCCCTGCCAACACCATCAAACAATTGTTCAACTCTATCAAGGATCCCATAAACCCCAACCCTCAAAAAGGCATTTATGTTATTCCTTGCTCATGCGGGAAGGAAACCATAGGTGAAACAGGTAGGTATCTTAACATTAGAATTAAATAACACACTGCCGACCTAAGAAGAGATATGACCTCAAAATCAACCTTAGCAAACCATGTTCACTCTACCTCTCATTACATCTGCATGGAAGAAGTCAAACTAGTTAGAAAAGAATACCACTATCTTAAAAAGAAAATCAAAGAAGCCATTGAAATAGAAAAAAAGAAGAATAACTTGAACCAAAACGATGGATTAAAACTAAGCAACACTTGGAAACCTTTACTTGAAATCTTAAAGAATCAATAATTAACGCATATCCCTTTTAATATTTTAATCACTCCTCTCTCATTAAATAATTAATAAAATCAAAACAAGAAACATTATCTTACATCCTCCTTAAACATTAAAACAAATCAAATATAAACATATAAATTAAATAATTGGTTATTTCAGAACTAATCATTTAATAATATGAAAATAAACTAAAATCATAATTTATTAATTATAATAACATATTAGTCGTAATAACTTAAATTAAAACAAT
>APFE031274170.1:0-13290 GCA_000404065.3 Pinus taeda | reverse complement strand
TTGAAATATTCCAAACACTTCACTTTTATTTTTCATAGGATCTGCCCAAACATTCCTGGATGCATCATCTATAAATGTTATAAAATATGATGCTCCTCCTAATGATTTGATGTTAGCAGGCCCAAACACATATGAGTGTACCAATTCTAAGACATTTATCTTTCTTTCATGGCCATCTCTAAGGAATGAAACCCTTCTTTGTCTACCATATATAGAATGCTCACAAAGATCAAGATTGTAGGATTTCAAACCTGGAAATAAAATTTTACCAACAAGTATATTTAAGCCCTTCTCACTCATGTGACCCAAACGCTTATGCCACAGATATGCTGAATTTTCTTCTTTTGTGACAACAGCCAAATATGACTTTCCCATCAGTGTCTTCAATGTGTATAATGTTCATGTCTTGGGTCCTTTTGCCATGACCAATGCACCTTTGCTAATTTTCTAGCATCGTTTTCCAAAGCTTGTCGAATAGCCTTCATCATCGAGTCATCCCATAGAGATTAAACTCATGCGCATTTCTGGTACATGCCTGACCTGTTTCAACAATATATCTTGTCCATCTTTCATCTTTATCCGGACATCTCCCACTTCAACAATACTGCAAAAATGATTATTCCCCAAATGCACTCTACCATAATCACCTGGATAATATGAAACAAAACAATCTTTGCATGGGGTTACATGGTGAGATGCCCCAGAGTCAAGGATCCATTCAAAGCTACTGCTAGATGTATATACACATGAATCCTCTACTGAAACAGTAAACAACACATCACCATCTATGGCTACAGTAGTAGTCTCACCTTCATTTGTGTTGGATGACTTGTGATTTGTACTAGATGGTCTTTGATCTTTCTTGTCCTTTCTTCCAAAATCAACATTCTTTCTTCATGTGCCCAGTTTTGCCACAATAAAAGCATATGATTCTTCATGTCCTTGATTTTGATCGTTCCATCGATCTTGATCACCCTTGCCGGCCTCGATCCATTCTCCTACCATGACCAGCTAGAGCTAGAGCCTCTCCTCCCTGATTTTTCGCAATTGACTTGCGCTGTAGCTCCTCATTCATTAAATTGTTGCTAACATCATCAAACTTTAGGATCCCTGTAGTTGCTGAAGTTCTCATAGCTACAATTAAATTTTCCCAACTATCTAGCATATAACACATCAACAATATGACTCTAATTTCATCATCTAAAATGATTTTAATAGAGGCGAGTTGATTAGTAATAATATTAAATGCATCCAAGTGCTCAGCAACTAAAGCACTCTCCTTCATTTTGAGATTATAAAGCTTCTTCACCAAGAACACTTTGTTTGATGATGTGTTCTTCTCATATAGATCATGGAGCTTCTTCCATAATCCTTCTACTGTCTTTTCTCCAAACATATTGAAATAAACATTCTCTGTTATATATTGGCAGATTGTTGCAATTGCCTTTCTATCTATCTTATTCCACTCTTAATTTGTCATTGATGGGGGTTTCTTTGTTGTGCCCTCAATTGGAAAATATTGATACTTTAAAATTAGTATATCCTCCATCTGTGATTTCCATAGGGCAAAATTAGCCCCAATCAACTTCTCCACATCTGTAACTGTTGTCTGCATTTTCAATCAAATTTACGCCCCAAAACACAAAAATTCCGCTTAAAAATAAAACTTTAATTATTACTCGTTAAAATTTAGTAATAATCACCTTCCTCCTTTTAAAATACCCTTTTCAAAATTCCTGCTCCTTTTAAAATATATTTTTCAAAATTCCAACATATAATTATATATGTTTCGTAATAAATATAAAAACATATATAATGTTTTAACCTTTCAACATTTCACACATACAGATGTTGGTTTGAGAAAAAACTTGGCGTATACGTGCAAGCTGATGTGAAAAAAAACTTACGAACACCATGTTTCAACTCCAAACTTCACGGATATCCATGTTTCAAACTCCAACAACATGTTTCAACATAGATCCATGACCTTGTTTTTCTTGCAGCAACTATCTTTTAGTTCTAGCATTCCTCAACTATTTCTTGGACAGATCCTTCAATAGCCAACATTTTAACGAACACTGGCAAAGTAAGGTGATGGCACTAAGTGGCTTGCACAATGGCTCTGATACTAGTTGTTATACCATAGCATACATAACACACAACGAATTTATACTCAGAGACTTAGATGACAATAGCAGAGAATAATTCACTGAGATAGACAAATGGAGAAAAAACAAGATTAATTAGTTAGAAACAACGAAATAAATAAAACAATCACTGGAGAACAAAAATCACTTTGCATTACATAACAGGCTTGGGACATGGCTTGCTTTCCTTGGCCAGAGAAATTACAAATTTATAGAGGCAGAAAAAGGATGTACAATCATGTATGTGATTCAGATGGAGATCTGGAATGATCTAGAAACTAATGGCAGTGTAAAAAGATCTAGAATCCTAGAGATCTAGAATAATCTGATCTAGAAGGATCTAGAATCCTGCGTGAATTTGGCTTGACACTTAACATCACACACATAAGCACCAAGCTAGAGTCTACAATAAATCATATTTTTATAAAACTATAACCATAGTATAGAAATGACATATCTTTTGAGTTACAATGCTCACATGCATAAGAAATAAGCTAAATTCTACAATAAATCGGACTTTTATAAAAATATAACCACAGTATAGCAGTCACTGTTTTTTTTTTTAATTCATGTACAAAATTGACTTACAAAATATAACCATAGTATAGCAATGATTGATTTGTTTTATTAATGTACAAAGTTAGTTTATAGGAACACTTTATTGAGTTATAAACTTTATTTATGACCCTTAGCCATCCAAATTTTACGTCTATTTAGCTACCATAGATATTTTTTATTAGAGTTTAATTAATAACCAATTTAGTTGTGATACGCCTAACATTTTCATAGCATATCAGGGTGGTGGGGTGTAATTAGACCCAACCTTTAAGGTACATTATGAAGACTTGATTATCAAAAATCCTCATTCTTGAATCACCTCAACTCACAACTTCAATATCATCATCATTTTTCACTCATCAAGAGATTTCTAATGATATAAGTTTTATCTCATTCTGTGCTTATAAGCGCAATGTTATGCTCCTATAAAATTCTCCCCTTAATGTCCACATCGTAATCTATACACCAATGTGGCTAGTACGTGGCTCACATCACCATATGTATCTCCATGTTGGTCGATACCTCAACCCCCACATGACATATGTAGCCTCACCATATCAGAGAATTCCATAATTTTCATAGTTCCTAGAATTCTAATAATTGATATGGCAAATATGGCTCCTCGCAAGTATAGTTGTTCTGGTTTATCGACTAATAAGTTGATGACTTAGACCACCAATATGATGATATCCAATATGGCTTGATATTGGGAAACATTGATATGATGGTATAGTATTTGCCCTCTAATCCATTGATATGTCAATATGGGCCCACTTAACCAATTCTTCAATATATCGATATGGCATTTGTTTGACCAAGGATACTAGGACCCTAGAAAAATATTGTTATGGGAAAATATTGATGGTCCAATATATTGATGGGTTGGCACTTGACACTGATTGATGTGTATGACACATGCAACATGCTAAGAGGCCAATTTTTTACTTACTTTTTCACAATTAACACACTAAAATGCCTATCGATGGGTGAAAAGTGCCATCCATGTTATTTTTCTAGGTCACTACTTATAATATCCTTCTCATTTCATACTTCAAGCCTATGAGTTCCTAATGCTTCCATGCCTCAAGGAATTAACTAATTGCTCTCATAGATGGGAATAGGTTCATCATGTGGCAATTCATCACTTGGGTCATGACACCTCGAAGATTCCCCCATACATCGTTCAATGCACTCATCCTAGGGCCGATATGTCAATAAGCCTCTTTATAGGATAGGTCTCGCTCTTTGATCCCCTTAGCCCATGCCACCAAGGAATAAGGTTGGGGCCTTCCAAAACTTTGTACTTACTAAAAAATTAGAGATGTTTCTAAATTTCTTTGCCACTGCTCATATTGTTCCAAGGCCAACAACGATTTCTTGCCTTTAGGTATGTTGGATCTCCACCTTCAACACAGAGGGTTACCATACCAATAAAATATGTGCACATATTAGCTATGTATCCATTACAACTAGGGTTATTTCTCCACTTTGGGAAAATACAACATCTAGGAAATAATAAATGGAATAGGCATCATGCTACCACTTTATACAACATTCAAAATCATAAAAGTGGATGAAAATAAATTCCTATGCAAGTTATTCTAAACTCTTAGCTCTCTACTCATGCTCACTTCAGAATATATTCAATATGATTATCAATAATAAGTTTCAACACATAAATATATATGTACATATTAAATCCAACATGGCATTAACAAAAGAAGCATTGAACAATGCTTGCATTTCATTTACAGTGGAGAAATACACTTATGTGTTCCATTTAATTCCTATTGGAGATTGAAGAAAATATTGCATCTGTCAAACCCAACCATAGTAACAACTACACTGCAAATTTATTATAGTTGTTTAGCCTTGATCCAAATCCAATATTTTAAGGATGCTCTACTATGGTTACTACACTAGAGGGTCAATTGACAGTAGAAAGTTGATGAACCCCATAAATGGGTAATTATATGGGCTAATTTTGCCTCCTAACATAGCTTAATCAACCATTCTCTTAAATTATTGCATGTTTTTTTATTATATTTATGCTTATGGAGTGAGTTGGGTTGGTCATTATGCCATGGAGTCTAATATGTGTTTAATGCAGATTTTTGTTCAACTTTGGAGATAAAGTCAAAGATTTAATGGACAATTGGCAGCAATAATTCAAAGTAGACAAGGGAGAGGATTTATAGGAGGGTATCCCCCCTCATTTATGACTCCCCACTTTGAATTCTCCATCATGTAGCTCAGAGCACAAACAACCACATCAATGCACTAGGAGGCAGCTGAGCAAGTGGAGGATAACTTTTGTTTATCTCAAGTTTTGGGAGCCAAGCCTCCCTGATTTTAGGGAAGCTATTAGGAGCTTTAGTTGTATAAGAAGGGATGCCCAGAGCCTCATTAGGAAGTTAGTCAAGTTTTCAAATTTTTGTTACAGCTCTGCTCTGCTCAACTTCAAGCTTACTTTTGTTGACAGTTTCATGTAATCCTATTATTATTTTGATAATAAAGATGAGATCCTTTTTGAGCTAGCACTGAGTTACCTTAGAGGGCTAAAGCTCTTGGGTTAAGGCCCAATCCAAGCACCCAAGCTCATCTTGTTTGTATTTATATGCTTTTTTTCAGTTTATGAATTAGTTGTTGTTAGATATATCTCTTTCTGGGTTAAGGATAGGTTACTTTTAGTGATTTAGAAGGTTGTTTCCATTTGAGTTTTCTATAACAAGTTGAACAGTGATAGAAAGAGGATACAAAAAGGCCATCAATAGAGCCTTCGCCTCCTCTCCTCCCTTTGGGACCATGAGCTGAGGACAAGACCCTCTTGCTGCCACAAAAAACATAGATTTTCATTCTCCGTAGGATTTCTAGCGTTGTAGTTTGATTAGAATGTTAATTCTCTGATTTAGATCTCTTTCACCATGCTCATTTATGTCTTGAAATAAGTTTCCTTCCATGATTTCTCTCATTGTTGCATTTCTCAGCATTTACTTTCCTAGATCGAGGTTTAAATTCATTGATGCAAAATTCTGTTTTTTTATGTATCTAGTTTCCTTACTTGCTTAACCTTATTGTTTTATTTTCAGTTCTCTTGCAACAAATCTATGCTCACAAAAAGTTAGCCAATCAACCATCACAATCTCTCTTTGATCTATGCCCCACAGGTTTCCCAAAGTTCATTTCATATATGCCTTAGTTTTGTGCACAGTTCCATAGAATTTCCTTTCTTTCCTTGAACAAATCCGACCATGTTTCTCTCTCCTAATCATTCTTGATGGACCCTAGAAACCTTAACACATCATCCTAGTCTTCCACTACCCTTTCCAGCCACTTTCCTACCTCCAAAACCTCCAAAAATGCTCTTGGCATTCTCTTGTACACCTCCTATACACCTCGTGTAGATCCCCTGCAACCTTCTGTATATTTTCTTGTATGCTTCTTTTTGAAGTATGACTACAGGAAAAGACTCTAGAAGGCCACCCGAGCCCTTCCAAGACCCATCCACACCATCCTACACCTCTGCAAATCAAAAAGTCACCCTCCATCACCACCTAATTGTTGCCACATTCACAATCAAATAAATTATATGCATGAAAATTTCACATAAAAATACACAAAAGTCCATAAAGATGTTTTTCACTCATTTACTTCTATAAATAGCTTGAGTAGGTGTTGTTTACTTCCTGAGTAGGTAATGGAATTCATTTCATGGTTTTTCATCTCTCTTTCTACAAAATTAGGATTAGTTGGTTAAGTAGGGTTTCCTAGGTTTTCTTTACATTTTAGTCTTCTTTTCCTTTCTGCAAATAGAGTAGCCTCTGTAGAGTAATATTTCCTTTATTTCATAACATATAGAGCTTCTTCTGGAATCCATAGAAGTTGGCTTGAGCTCCTAGTGATATTGCGCCAACTCACCAAGTCACAACTTGCAGTAAGAACTAGTACTTGTGCATACAACACCGTCGATTCCAAGTTTGTTACGAACTACCAGGTTGATAAAAGTAAAGTAGGAAGCCCAAGAGTTGCAGCATTATTGCTGCAATAATGGTGCTCACCACTTTCTAGCGTCGTTGCTAGGGAAGCATCGGAGTGTTTTGTGATTACTACTCTCTTCTATTTTCTTACAACCTTCTACTAAGTAGTTTATTTCAGAAAAAGTAGAGTAGTTGTTTCTTTCAGTTTCTGCATTTCCCTAGTTTCATTTTCAATTCTACAATTTCCATTTTAGCAAAAGTAGATTAGTTATTTCCTTGCTTTCAGTTCTGCCTTTGGTTTTCTTTCATTTCCAATTCCGCAAATTTAATTTCAACAACTTCATTTCAGAAAAATTAGATTAGTCATTTCCTTGCTTTCAGTTCTGCATTTCATTTTCTTTCCTTTTTAGTTCTACAATTTCATTTTAGGAAGTTCATTTCAGTTAGTTGCAATTTGTTTGTTCAATCAATTTCATTTTTGTAGGTACAAGAAGTGAAAAGAAAAAAAAAACAAAAACCAAACAAAAAGATTTCCTTTCATGCCTCATAGGAACTTACATAATTCAAGAAAATTCTTGCCCAACACCTCCACTACATCTCATAGCCATCCTTTTTTCTTCTTCAGTGGCAATGGTCAAGAAGAACCTTCAGGTGAACAACCAGAGATATTTGAAGAACCTATACAGGAAGAAGAACAAGAAGACATCCCTCCTAAGACAATGGTTGAAAATAGAAATGCTAGGGGGAATGGAGAAAGAGTAGAGGGTACCTTTCCCATCTCGGAAACTAATGGGGAAACCAAAATGAACAATATAAGTCCCTCAGCCCTACCTCACTTCCATGGTTTGACTGTAGAAGATCCTAAAATCTTTTTGTTTGACTTTTTTGTTATCTGTCAAACCTATGACTATGCAGAAAATGAGCAAATTTTGAAACTATTTCCTTCTAGTCTCAAGGATGCAGCATTGCGCTGGTTCATGGGGTTATCTGGCAATAGAATCATAACTTGGGCTCAGATGTAGCAGGCCTTTAATAACAAATATCGAGACTACTGTAGGCCAAAATATATCAAGGAAGAAATCTTCTGAATGACCATGAGAAGTGATGAATCCATGGAAGATTACGAAGAGAGGTTCCAACTCAGTTACAAAAGGGCCCGGTGTACACTGTAAATGGATACCTTGCATATCAAAGGGAAACAAGAGGAGGTAGAGAGGGATTTGGCCATTGTTTTCCTAGGTGCACCAGGAGGCATCCTAGGAACGAATGCCCATTGAACTCTATAGAGCTTTGTTCAATCTGTGAATAAGATCATTCTACAGATAAGTGCCCCTCCTTGCCTAGACTTAAGGCTGTATACTAGGGGGTTGAAGGAGCCACTGAACCACTCTATTTCATGAACTAGAGGAGACCGCATGGACCTAGACCATACCAGCAGGGGATGCAAGGGACATCCCAGGCATACTACAACCCCAACCAAGTCACTCCCATACCTTCTTGGGGCCCTCCTACGCATCCTTCTTGGTCCACACCCCATCCTTGGTCGAATCTATCTCAGTATCATGCCCAACCAACCGTTCATTCATTTCAATCCTATGCTCAACCACAACCTCATTGGAATGCAACTCATCAGGGGTGGAGGCCATAGTACAACTCTCCTCCTGCTCTTTTTCGTCCACCACCTATTGAACCACAACCATTGCCTCTTGCTCCACCAAGGCAACCCCAAATGTCTACCCAGCTAAACCCGAACCTGAACAACAAACAGGATCAATAAGTATATAGTGGGGAACCATCATGCCCAACTTTTGCTATGGAGATTTAGGAGATTAACCTATGATCTGGGAAGGTTGTCCCAGATAGCCAGCCTCCCCCTAATGAGTTTGAGGATGATAAGAAGGAAATTGAACCTAAAGCAATTCCACCCTTTCCTAAGAGACTGTCTAGGACAACGCAGCCCACCCCACAGGAAATTAAACTTTTGGGAGAATTGAAATAGTTATGTGTAAAGATACCACTTCTCCAAGCCATAAAGGATGTGCTATATACAATAGGATGATCAAATAGAAGTGCTTTAGGCTTCTAGGTAGTCGCAAGGGAGATGCCCCAACCATCAATGTCATAGGACAACTGTCCGACCTGATGTTGGGGTAGGTAATCTTTTCGAAATATCTGGACCCTGGAAGCCCAGTAGTTGATATCCACATCAATGGCACCATGATCCCACATACCTTCATTGTTTTGGGTGCTGTCATTAATGTGATGACAAAGGACACCATGCTCAAACTTCACCTCTAGGGCTCCTTGAGGAAGACCATGACAGTGCTGCAGGTAGCAGACCGTTCCACTGTGACCCCTGAAGTGATTGTGCAAGATGTGTTGGTCTCCATTGATTCTTGGGAGTGTGCTATTGATTTCTTAGTTCTCCAGTCGAAGGCAAAGCTCATTGGGTGCCCTCTCGTCCTCAGGAGACCCTGGTTGGCTACTGCCAATGCCTACATCAGTTGTTGAGTTGGGAACATGACCATCAGGAACAGGCATATGTCCAAGTAGTTAATCCTATACCCTCCTACCCAACCCTTGCTAGAACATGATCTACCTCTCTGGTTGGAGGAGGAGGATGAGGATGAAGTCTATTCTGCACCATTTTGTGCATTAGAAACTGCCATGGGGGGGAACCACAAGATGAGGATGATATCATTGAAAATTTAATTCAGAATCCACCCCCCAATACCTTTCTATTCAAGGATATAGTGAAAGAAACCCAAAAAAATCCCTTAAATGATCTATGTGTGATCGACCCAACCTCTCTCTGTGTTAAGAACATAGAGTTTGGCCCAAAAAGAACCTTGAAAATCAATTTATCCCTATCCACTTCCCAAGAGAAGGAGTTGTACAGCTTATTGAGAAAACATTTAGATGCCTTTGCCTGGAATTATAAAGAGATGAAGGGAGTGCACCCTTCAGTATGTAATCATCATATGTACATTAAGGATGATTGCAAACCAGTCAAGCAGCCTCAAAGGAGAACGAATCCAACCCTTAAAGCAATTGTTAAGAAATAATTGCAAAAATTACTTGATGCAGGATTCATCTACCCCATCTCTGATAGAGAATGGGTCTCTCCTTTGGTGTTGTTGCCAAAGAAAAATGGTAAGTAGAGAATCTATGTCGATTATCAGGAACTGAACAAAGCCACTAAAAGGGACCATTTTCCTTTGCCTTTCATAGATCAAGTGTTAGATGGTCTGGCGAGGAAAAGTTTTTCTCATTCCTAGATGGGTTTAGCGGGTACAATCAGATTCAAATCAGCGCAGAGGACCAAGATAAGACCACTTTCACTTGTCTTTGGGGTACCTTTGCATATCGAGTCCTTCCTTTTGGTTTGTGTAACACTCCAGCCACTTTCTAGAGAGCAATATTGAGTATATTTTCTGACTTGGTTCATGATGTAGCAGAAATATATATGGATGATCTTACTCCTTATGGTTCTAACTTTTAGGAAGATTTATCTAACCTAGGAAAAGTCTTGGACAAGTGTATTGAAATTAACCTATCCGTCACTCTAGAAAAATGTGAATTTTTTATCACTGAAGGGACCATGCTAGGTCATGCAATATCTCAACAAGGACTGCAGGTGGACCCCAACAAAACTTCCATCATCCAAAGCATCCCACCTCCTCAAAAGGTGAGAGATGTCCAAAGTTTCCTAGGCTTAGTTGAATATTACAGAAGATTCATTAAAGATTTCAGTAAGTTAGCCTCTCCATTGTTTGGTATTTTAGGAAAATATGTCAAGTTCATATGGACTGAAAACTGTCAAGAAGCCCTAGATACCTTGAAAAGAAAACTTGTGACTGCCCCAATTTTAAGAGGCCCAAACTGGGCCCTACCTTTCCACATTCACACAGATGCCTCGAACAAAGCAATAGGAGCAGCCTTAGGACAAATTGATGAAAAGTTACCTTATGCTATATACTTTATAAGTAAAAATTTATCAAAGACGGAGTTGAACTACATGGTAAGCGAGAAGGAACTCCTAGCTGTAGTGCATTCCTTAAACAAATTCAGACATTACATCACAGACTATCAAACCTTTGTACACACTAATCATGCTGCAATTAGATATTTAATGAACAAACCAGATGTAAATTCTCACATTATTAGATGGTTTCTTTTATTGAAGTAGTTTGATTTGACCATTGTTGATAAGCTTGGTAAAGAAAATGTTGTTGCTAAATTTTTTCTAGAGTAAATTTTCTCCCGGGTGAAGAAGGATTCGTGGATGATCAAATGCCAGATGAACACCTATTTGGTATCTCAATACTCTCTCCATGGTTTGTTGATATCGCAAACTACTTGGTTTCAGCATAGTTCCCAACACACCTGTCCTCAAAGGAAAAGAGCAAGATCATGAGAAAAAATGCCCCTTTCACCTGGATTGGGGGCAAGATCTTCAAACTTGGCCCAGATCAGATCTTGAGAAGATGTGTCAGGGAGGGGGAAGTTTTTGACATTCTCCTAACCTGTCATGATGGGCCTTGTGGAGGCCATTTTGTAGCAAAGAGGACTGCCTTCAAAATATTTCAAGTAGACTATTATTGGCCCACTCTTCATCAAGATGTGAGGAGATACACTAGCCAATGTGATCAGTGTCAAAGGATGGGGAAACCTACCCCAAAGGATGAGATTCCCATACAACCTCAAGTGACCTTTGAGCCATTTGAGAAGTGGGGCATGGACTTTGTAGGTCTTATAAACCATCCTTCAAAACAGAAGCAATAAATCATTGTGTGCACCGACTATTTGACAAAATGGGCAGAAACAAAAGCAATCAAAGAAACAACAAAGGAAAAAGTAACTAGTTTTTGAGAGAAAACATATTCTATAAGTTCATGTATCCAAGAGAAATGGTCACAGACCAAGGCAGTCAGTTCACTTCCAAGTTGATTGAAGACCTGCTCACACATCATAAAATCAAGCACAGGACTTCAACCCCTTACCATCCATAAGGCAATGGGAAAGTGGAGTCACTAATAGAGCTTTGGAGGGAATTCAGACCAAGGTAGTGAGCATCAGTGGAAAAGATTGGGAGGATAGACTAGTTGAGGCCACATGGGCCTACAACACAACATGGAAGACCACCATAGGGATCACACCCTATGAACTGGTCTAAGGTAAGAAGGCTTTGCTGTCAATAGAATTTGAATACAATACACTAGGAATGGGAGCTCAGCTAGACCTAGAACTCATCCATGCACAAAGGGAAAGACTACTCTAGCTCAATTGATTGGATGAAAAAGGATTGAAGGCCCTTCTCCACACAGAGGTAGTTCAGCTTCAGAGGAAGATATGGCATGACAAAAATGTCAAGGATAAGCAATTCCTAGAGGGATATTGGGCATTGCTCTATGACTCAAGGTTTAAAGACTTCAAAGGCAAGTTGAGAACAAGATGGTTGGGACCCTACACTATGGAAAAATGCAATGACAATGGTTTAGTTCTAATCAGAACCATTGAAGAGGAATCCATCCCCATGCTTGTCAATGGACATAGGTTGAAAATTTACAAGAAGCTCCTCTCCAAGCAAGAGTTCATTGAATATCTAAATAAGACAGTGATGGTAGTGAAGTAGGTCTTAGCCTCCACTTCACCCACTCACTGAAGAAAAAAAGAAAAGAAAAAATAATAAGGACTCAAGTGAAAACCTCCATGAGGCACTTGAGTCCCATCATTGGGTTGAAAACCTCCGTTAAGGTGGCCCAGTGATGACAAAAACAGAAAAGAGAGAGAATAATGTCCCTAGGTGAAAACCGCCCTTGGAGGTGCCTAGGGTAGGCAATTAGGGAGAACCTCTTTGAGGTGCCCTAGTTGTCTTTCAAAAAAAAAAGAAGAAGAAAAAACATAGAAAAGAAGGAAAAGAGAATTGACTTTTAATGTGCATTGCAGGTTACAAGTGGACGACAGGGAGCAAGAAAAGATGCCACAGATCCTATTTCATCTCTCCCACACTCTTCTCCATCATTTCTGACCTTTCTTCCACCCCACTGTGTATTTTTCCGAAAACTTTGTGTTCTACAAGAGGCCATGTGTGTTCTACAGGAGGCTCTTATAGAAATCACAAAGAGCCAGAAATGGTTCCAAAAAGAAATTTGAGGGGCTGGGAGGTTTCATGAAGAGCATGTAGACCCTCCTATAGTTCTCCACCTTCCTTTCCATCCATCCAACACTTGCACCACATCATCATCATCATTTTTCCCTTCCTACCAAAAAAACATAGAAACCCGTTTTTTAGAAAAAAAAAAAATTAAATAAAGGGAGAAAGACATCAATTCTCACTTGCAGCTTACCAATTACCTCTCCATCTTCATTAGTGTCTATGGCATCATCCTCACATCTCCCAGCACAAAAAATAGCTAAAATATTTAAAGGGAGAAGCGACTACAGTGTTAGGATATTCCGACACATAGGAATAGTTAAGTTCAACTTGGTCTAGTATAGAGTTAGGTATAGAGTTAGGTAAAGTGTGTTTCTTTACCATTGTACATTTTTTAACTTACAATCCGACGGTCACGATATGTAGTGATCCGACGGTTCATTCTCTCCTC
>APFE031274169.1:54875-89054 GCA_000404065.3 Pinus taeda | reverse complement strand
TGATAGTGGTTCACAAGTAAACTTGATTTCTAAAACAATTGTAAAGAAGTTGGGCTTACTAACAACACCTCACAAGAAACCATATCCATTAGGTTGGGTATGTGATAAAGCAAAGCTACAAGTGACTAGACAATGTAAACTTAGATTTGCTATTGGGTCAACTTTTGTAGATGAGGTTGAGTTAGATATAGTTCCCTTGGATATATGTGGTATTGTTTTAGGAAGTCCTTACTTGTATGATAGAAAAGCCATTTTCTATAGAATTGAAAATAAGTATCAACTCACAAAAGATGGAATAGAATATATTGTAAGAACTCATCAGCTCAAAAATAACTACACTCTCATAAACTCGGGGCAGATGAAAAGAATTGTAAATTCATGCAAGCAATTTTTACTAATGGTTGTAAAGGAAAAGACCCCTGATAAAACCAATGTATTTGAAGGCTGTGATGCTAAACAGAAATCTGATTTAGAAAAAGTTGTTTCAGAATATAATATCCTATTGCAAGAACCTAAAGGTCTACCACCCAAAAGGGAAATAGTACATGATATTCATTTGCAGCAAGATGCTCCATTGCCTAACATCGGAATGTACAGGTTATCCGCTTTAAAGAATGCAGAGATCAAGAAGCAGGGACAGGAGCTACTCGATATAGGGTTTATCAGACTAGGCACATCACCATGTGGATCTCCAATTGTGTTGGTGAGAAAGAAAGATGGTTTGGGGAGGATGTGCATTGATTAGAGAGCACTGAATAAAATAACGATCAAGAATCGTTATCCTCTTCCTCGCATAGATGATCTATTAGATCAGTTGAAAAAAGCAGTTTACTTTTCCAAGTTGGACTTGCGTAGTGGCTATCATCAGGTTGGAGTAGCAGAACAAGATGCATGGAAGACTGCTTTCAAAACAAAGCAAGGGTTGTATGAATGGTTGGTTATGCCTTTTGGCTTAACATGGAAGACTGCTTTCAAAACAAAGCAAGGGTTGTCTGAATGGTTGGTTATGCCTTTTGGCTTAACTAATGCTCCTGCCACTTTCATGAGAGTTATGAACGATATACTCAAACCTTTTATTGATGATTTTGTAATTGTATATTTAGATGACATTTTGTTTTCAGTAAAACATGGGAAGAACATTTGAAGCATGTAAAGCAGACTCTAGATGTTTTGAAAAGAGAAAATCTCTATGTTAAGTTATCAAAATGTGAATTTGGCAAAACATCTTTAAATTATTTGGGTCATATTGTAGGGGGTGATGAATTGAAAATAAATCCCTCTAAGGTTGAAGTCATTGTGAACTAGCCTAAACCCAAATCTGCTACAAAAGTTAGGAGCTTCTTAGGAGCAGCACAATATTGGAGAAAGTTTATTGCTAACTTTTCCTTGATTGCAACTCCCTTACATGCTTTAACGGGATTGAACAAGGTGTTTCAGTGGAGAGACAAACGCCAGAAAGCCTTCGACACTTTGAAAGAAAAAATTAGTACAGCACAAGTACTAGCATTGCTAGATCTTCAATGACCATTCGACATTGAAACAGATGCCAGTGACTATGCCATGGGAGCAGTGTTGATGCAACATGGTAAACCCATATGTTATCATTCTGAGACATTTAATTCTGCAGTATTTAATTATCCCACATATGATAAAGAATTGTATGCATTAGTACAGAGTGTGAAAAAGTGGAAACATTACCTAATGGGCAAAGAAAACATTTAATATTGATATCAACACTTCAATATTTGCACTCAGCAAACTAAATTGCAACATCAAGACACTATAGGTGGATGGTTTTCTACAACAGTTTCTCTTGTATCAGATACAAGGGCATACACAATAAGGTTGCAGATATGTTATCCGGACCAATCATAAATGCTCTACTATACTTAAGCATAACTCAGTATTGCATGAAAGCTACATTGAACAATATGCTCAAGATGTAGATTTTAAAGATGTATATGCAACTTTAAGTCATGGCAAACAAGTAGAAGAATTGGATTATCATGTTAAGAACCAAGTCTTACATCATTTGGGAAAGTTATGCATTCCTCAAATGGAAAGAGTTAACATAATCCAAGAAGCACATACTTCACTAATATCAGGTCATTTTGGTGTAAGTAAAACATTTGCACAGGTGCAAAGATTCTGTTATTGGCCAAGAATGCATGAAACCATTTCTAGATATATTAAAGGGTGTACCATGTGTGCTAAAAGCAAGCCCAGCAATAGAAAACTAGGCTTGTACACTCCACCTCCAATTCCTTCTCATCCATGGGAAAGTGTTTCCATGGACTTTGTTGGGGGATTGCCAAAATCTAGAAAAGGTCATGACTATTTATATGTTATTGTGGACAGGTTCAGCAAAATGTGTATTTTAATACCTTGTAACAAGCAGATTACCGCTGAACAAACAGCAAAGTTGTTCTTTCAGCATGTCTGGGTTCATTTTGAGTTACCCACTTCCATTGTATCTGATCAAGATTCCCGATTTGTTGGGAAGTTTTGGTCAAGTCTATGGAAACTGAAGGACACCAGACTTAAGAAGAGAACAGTCTTTCATCTACAAACAAATGGCAAAACAAAGGTGGTCAACAGGACAGTAATCCAGTTGCTCAGAGGTTATTGCAGCAAGCATACCAAGCTTTGGGATGAACATTTGTGTTATGTGCAACATGCTTACAACTGTGCCAAGCACTCTTCTACACAGAGATCTCCTTTTGAGACTTGTTTTGGCTTTACACCAAAGTCTCCCTTGGATTTTGTCTTTAGTAAAGACATAGCAGTTGATGGACATAGTGATGTGGACAAAGCAACCAAGTTCATTGAACTAATCCAAGAAATTCACCGGGCAGTGCAGGGACAGTTGGAGAGAAGCCAGGCCAAGTACAAGGCAAGGCATGATAAGCATTAAATTGAGCATAGCTTCCAAGTTGGTGATCAAATCTGGTTGTACATCAACAATGACAGAATGCAAGGTGAAGGTAAGAAGTTGAAGCTAATAAGGTATGGGCCTTTCAAAATACTTGAGAAAATTGGTGAAAACGCTTTTCGCCTTGATTTTTCAGCGTACATGCACATCTATTCAATAGTTAATGTAGAGAACTTGAGACTGTTTGAACCTTCATTGATTAAAGATCCCAAAGAGCAAACTCAGTGGCCTTCTATTGATGATCTGTTGCCTGAATATCTCAATGAGTTGCAGGAAGATACAGTTCTGGATAGGAAGGTGAGAACTACGCACAGAAGAGATGTTGAGTACCTCAGAATCGGACTCAAAGGTTCAAAACTAAGCAGTGCAAGATGGATAGAGATTGGACAAGCGAGGAAGTTGTATCCTCACTTGATTGATGCTTAAAAACCAACTTTTGGTGGTCCAAAAGCTTTTTCAGTGGAAAGGCGTGATCCAAAATGGATCCAAAACACCCTCTAAGTCTTCTAACATTCAAAACTATCACCTTAAGGAGAACCTTTTAAAAAGGTGGATTACACTATCAAGAGGCAAAAACATGAAGAAAACAATGAAATAAGGCCTATCGGAGGTCAAAGGAATGATGCACAAGAGTTGTCGGATCTAGCCGATCAATGGTCCAAATCCGATCGGTATATCGCAATCAACGATGGCAGGCGGAGGATATCGAAGCCTATCATATGACAATTGCAATCGCGATCAGCGCGAGTCAATGAGGACTGTCGATCAAGTGCGCAGATCGAAGGCCCAGGTTAACTCACGATATCACAATCGGTGATTACAGAGGAGCACTTGCGAACGACCCGGGGGTCTATGCAATATGCGATTGCGATAAATCGCATCACAATATTTCATCGGAGCTACAAAAAGGAGTGGGGCCAATATAAATATGGCTTGCGATAGTTGGACCCGATAGGGTTTTAGGCGATATTTTATATATTTTGAAATCCGAAAAATGGCATTTTCCTTTGTATTTCGCATTTCCGCCAAATAAATGGATTGCAAAGAAAATGTGCCCAATACAATGAAACTGGACCCGAAAGGATTTATACATGCACATATATATATTTTGAGTTCCATAATGAGTGGATTTCGGGCGGGCCGTAGGCAGTAAGTGGTTTTGGCCGGGCTCCGCCCGAGCCCATACACTAGCTGCCACATGGCCAGGCGCCGGAGAGAGAAAACCACCCTTTTCGGGCAGTTAACCCCCGTACGCATGAGCCGCCCAAAATGGATCTCAACCGTTGGATCAAGATCACTCAGATCAACGGTGGATATGCGATAAGCGATATAAAGGCGGACCGGATAGGAGTATAGAGCGGAATTTATAATATTTCAAATCCGATAAACGGCAGTTTGGTGAATTTTCCTGTGTTTTTAGTGTATTTCTCTATCTAAACAGAGAACGCTATTTTTGGGGATTTCAAAGGCTCGATGGTCCCTTCCGTTGCAGAACAGGTGGCCACCTCCCTTGCAGATGTTATGCCATGATTGCTAATGCTCAGAAGGGGATTCGAGCGGATAGAGGCCGAGAGCCAAAGAGCCCGAGAAGGGGAAACAAACAAACAGCGTCAATTGGCTTTAAAGCCACAGACTTACAGAAGACAGGGACAGGCAGTGCTGAGACAGAGAGTCAGTGAGGAGAGTCTATTAACTCAGAAAGACTTGGGGGATCCAAGTAAAGCCTTGTTGTCTTGTATCTATTGTGTGAGACTCAAATTGAGCTCACTTTTGTAAAACTCTATTTTCGAAGACATAATAGAGAGGTCACCACTGAAGGCTGGACCAGGAGACATAGCCCAGGGGTGTTGGGTGAACTCCTTGATTATCTTGTTGTGTTATGTGTGTGTAGGCAAATCCATGCACATAAGTCTGTAATACCTTAATATTAGTCTAAGATCTCATTTTCAGATCACAATATGAGGTCATCTACGTACAACACAAGAACGAGAGGCTACCCCCAACCATAATATAGTTTAGGTTAGGTTTAGCTTCACTCTTGGTGAAGCCCAATCCCAAAAGATAGCTGTCAACCATAATATAGTTTAGGTTAGGGTTAGCTTCACTCTTGGTGAAGCCCAATCCCAAAAGATAGTTGTCAATGCAAGAGTACCATGCTCATGGGGCCTACTTGAGCCCATAAAGAGATCTCTTGAGCCCGCACACATGCATCTCCCTACTATGTGCCTCAAACCCCTCTAGCTACTCAATATAAATCTCTTCTTCAACCACATCGTTAAGGAAGGCAGTCTTTGCATCCATTTGGTGGATCTTCCACTCCATTTGCATTGCAAGAGCTATAATGGTCCTAAGGGGCAAATAGTGAGCCACGGGTGCAAAAGTCTCGTCGTAGTCAATGCCCCACACCTGAGAGAATCTTTTAGCTACAAATTTAGCCTTATACTTCACGCTCCCATCATTTATGTGCTTAATCTTGTAGACCCACTAGGATCCAATCACAGATCTGCCATTTGGCCTCGGCACAATCTCCCAAACATCGTTCTGCATAATGGAAGAGTACTCCTCCACCATAGCATCACGCCAAACTTGCTGAGAGACTACCTCCTTAACTAGAAGGCTCTAAGCCTAAAGCCTCAGTCATCAAAGCCATATAACTAGTGTATCTTTGTGGTTGTTTACTTTGCCTGAATGTAGAGTTGGGTGACCCAACTCTGTCCTGAGACTCATGAATCAACTAATTAGCCCACCTTGACTTTCTTCTGCCTGTGTTGGGTGTCACTGCTGGGGTGGGCCCTGCTCACTCTTCTCTCTCCTACTCCTGCAATGTCTCATCAACTAACTGTTGTATGGCCTACCCAACAACTAGTTGTGACGTGGTTTAAGGAGTTGGTTGAGCCTCCTACTTAGGAGCCTACATCGCCTCCACCTGTGTTGTAGACTACTCACACTCTAAGGACTTTCTAAGAGCCCTTTCCTACTCAACTTAACATCACACCTGATAATTGTCTTCCTCGGCCCTGGTATGTACACCCTTTACGCCTTGGACGTAGCCCACAAAAATCTATTTTTCCGTTGTAGGCTCCAGCTTCTTTCGACTCTCTAAAGGCACGTGGCAGTAAACCAAACTACAAAAAATCCAGAAGTGAGAAACATCTGACTTCTTGTCGGTGAATACCTCCTCTAGTGTAACTCATCGAAGCACCTTATGTGGACTCTTGTTCTGCAGAGAGACTGCAGTGTTGCATGCCTTTGCCCAAATAAATAATGGCAGTCCCTAGTCATGCAACATGGCCTTGACCGCTCCAACAATGCTCCTATTCTTGCCCTCACACAAATCCTTGAAGGCAATGGAGATGCACTCCCTACTGTTATCTAATCTCAACGCTTTCACCTTCTTTCTTGTCTAGTTCTTCGCCAATGATTTGAACTCCAAAAGCTTCAAGTACACCTAGTCTTTCTTCTTCATAAAGAAGATCCACATCTTCCTCGAATGGTCGTCAATGAAGGTGATGTAGTACTTGTATCCCATGAGGGATGGAGAAGAGAATGAATCACATACATCCAAATGAACCAAGTCCAAGATGCCCTTGGCTCGGTTTTCACTATTGGGAAAGGACGTCTTGGCATATTTGCCAAGTGTGCAGCCCTTGCACACACCATGCTAGTCTTTGTTGCACTGTGCCAACCATACGGCTATCACCCTAAGGATTTTCAGTGCTCCATGGTGCAAATGTTCCATGTACCTATGCCATAGCTCCCCAAGGTCTCAACCTTGCTTACGACCCTCTCTGCTACTCAAGGTCATGGTTGTCTCAAACTATAGCCTATAAAGGTTCTTCACCCTTACTCCAATCTGCTTCATAGCTCCAGAATTTAAGGGCTTGCGGTAGGCCTTTCCTCTACTGAAAATAACCTCATAACCCTTGTCCTCTAGGGCTAAAACTGAAACAAAGTTCTTCTTAAGACCTGGAACATAGATGACATCCTTGAGATGAAGAGGGTTACCATACCCCCTCTCAAATCTAACAATACCCATGCCCTTGGTCAAGTACGTTCCATCATCTCCTCACTCAATGTGAAACTGCATGTCTTTTCCAGTCAACTGGCTGAAATATTCCTTGTTCCCAGTCATATGGTTGGATGATCCACTATCAATGTACCATATGTTGTTGGCTATTGAGCTTGCCATGCAAGCTATAAGCGAGAACTCCTCAAAATTGGAACTAAACTCGTCCACCTCTGTCGAAGCTACCACTTGGTCCTTCTTGGACCCCTTCCTCTTCAGAGGACACTTGGTGGTATAGTGACTGAACTGATGGCACTAGAAGCATTTTATCTTGCTTAGATATTTCTTTTCTTTCTTGCCTTAGGAACTGGATGAACTGGATTCAGCCCCTCCTGTGCTCTTCCTTCTCTTGGCCTTGCCCCCTTTTCCAGCTAGGGAAATATTTTCCTCATCCTCATGCTTAACATGAGCTCTAGGTCTAGCATGCCTCCTAATTTCTTCATGAACATAATAACCCCACAATCGCTCCCAATCTAGAAGCTTTTCTCTGCCACTCACTGTGTCCTGAGAGTTATCCCACGATTTGTGAAGCCCTAGTAGTGCAAGGCTCAGCATGTCTGCGTCAAGTACTATCTCCCCTGCACTGACCAACTCGTCCTTCACCTAGGTGAACCTAGGGAGATAAGAGATTATGGGCTCAAACTTCCCCATCTGAATATTCCTAAGTTTGTCCTTGAGCACGAGTTTTCTAGCCTCACTTAAGCCCTTGTAGAGGTTCAAAATGGTTGTCCACATTTCTTTAGCAGTCTTCTTGCCAGAAAGCTGTGGCACAATATGGTCTTTGAATCCTTCAAGAATAATCCTCCTTGCTCTAACATCATTCTTGTTGCGTTTACCCAACTATTGAGGTTAAGTTGGTGCAGCTGGTGGGTTCTTCACAAACTCTTTTACACCTTGCTCCTCAAGCACCACAGAAATCCTTTCCTTCCATTAGAAGTAATTCGATGCTCCCTCCAAGTTGTGCTTTACTCTCAAACCTTGGTAAGACATTCTGCAAGAATTCTTCAGAAACCCTAGCGTGTTGGTCTAGCTGGTAAAAATTGTGCTTTGTGGGTCAAAACCCTAGGTCGCACCACTACAAACCTTAGCGTAACCATTCAGTTGTATTGTGCCTTAAACCCATTCCTGAGGTCGAAACACGGGTGCTTGTCTTCAATTAGAAACGTGACTCTAGTACCATGTTAGTTTTCTTAAAACATAGCATCTAATTTGTGAATTATACTAAGCAACGAGCTGAAAACGAAACTTTAACTTTAACCCACAAATACACTGAGTTTACTAACTAGTGTCGTGGAAGTAAGGAACAAATGAAGACAAACATACCATAAAACCATACACAACAAATTTACCCAAGAAACCCCAACTGGGGAAACCTACAGCTATGTGTTTTCTTTATTTTTCTTTAGCAATAAAGAAATCAAAAGATTACATGAGGGATAAGACCTCAATTCACTTAGAAAATGACCAGCACACTTTTGCGCACCAGTTAGACTCTGTCAACCCAACTCGACCTCCCTCTTTTGCATAGCACGAGTTCTGTACAATCTCGTATGGCCTTCTACGCAATTTCTCTGCTTAAGCACACTCGCTCAACTACTGGAAACACGATCCTAAAAGTAATGATGGTTGTACGACCTCCTTTCTCTTGTTGGTTTGCACTGAGTAGAAAACCCTAGTGTTGGAATTCACTCTACTCTATTGTTGAAGGGAGAACACATTGATCTGATACATAATGACCATGTTTGCGCCCTTTTTCCTTTTAGAAATCGACCTCGGCCCACCACTGCCATGAAGGGATGAGATTAAATCTCCTTGGCAGTTGAGATTGTTCTAATTCTTAACTATAGGAAAAATTAAATTTGTCTAAGTCAAGAAATAATTAAAAAAAAGTATAATTGTGCCTTGGTCCCCACTTGTGAATCCCTCTGCCAAATTTAGTGCACCTACTAAATTTAGCTAAACCCTTCCTCATCTAACACCATTGAACACATTATCATACCTTGACATCTAGATGGATCTAAGCTTGTTTCTGAAGATAATCTTCCTATTCATGTTGTCACTATGGAACAAGTCTATGTTCATTGTTGAGAATGTAGCAAGGAATGGCTTCTTTGACTAGTGCCTTAGTCAAAGATGCCAATTCAAATTCAGTCTCGTAGTTGCTTGAGTTAGATTTCAGTTAACATGTGTGATGTGGCCTATCACTGAGTTATTGTTAGTTGATTTGAGATAGATGGCTTTCAGTGAGTTGTGGACTAGTTGATGGCTAAAATTAGTTGAATTAAATCTAGTGTCAATCAGCTAACTGATCTCTAGTTCTAGAATAGAGATAGACTTTAGCGTAGTTGGGTAGTTGACTTTCTTTTAACTCAACTTACTCTCAGTTAACAACAATCGCTGCTACTTTTAGCCCTAGTAGGTCATGCAATTCGAATTGCCTATTGAGATTGGATGAAGGCACAATTGTAATTCATTATTGTATATAGGTTTTTATGTAGAGGCTTGGTTGAGCAAGCAGAGCTAATTCTCTTGGGAATTGCGCAAGGAGATAGGAGAAATTCCTATCTTTTAGGGGCATATTTGTGCTAGGAAATAGGAGCTTCCTAGCAGGCCTTATTTGCCTATGTGTTGGGCAAGTCTTGTGGAAAGTTAATCAGTATTGCAAGAAGCTTCATGCTTGAAGCAAATTCTATGTAATAGATCAAATTGCTTAGTTGATTCAATACAAGCAAGCAAGTGTTTTTCCCCATTGGGTTCCCCAGATAGATTTTGTGTTATATGTGCGATTGTGTTTCTGTTCATTGTTTTCTTTTCGCAAAATTTTTGGTAGAGAAATCTTGTGTCTTTTGTAATCAGTTTGCTTTCATTAGCAATTGCAAAGTTTCAAGTATTTTCTACATGGTATCAGAGTTGAAAACAAAATAAAGACCAAGTTCCTTGATCAAATTCAAAGCGCAATGAAGAGAAGATTAGTTAGTGCATGAATTCTACAAGTATAGGAATCATGTCTTTCTATGGTTTGAGGACAGAGCATGCCCTAGAAGGGACTTCGAATTTCTGTGCATGGAAGGAATAAATGGAGGTTGTGTTAAATGATAATGGGGTTTTGGAATATATCATGACTGATATTCCTAAACCTCCTGCATCAAATGCACAACAGTTGCCTCATTGGAGGGAGTTAGAGACCATATTGTCCCAAATTTGCATGGAAGGAGACAACATTCCAGATGTGGAAGACCCTTACTGATCAGTTTGAAAGCAATAGTGATGCCCGAAAACTTGCTTTGAAGGACAAATTGAGGAATGTTCGAATGGGAAAGAATGACCCCATTGTTACATATCTATCCAGGCTTGCTCAAGTGAGGGATGAACTTGGAGTTGTTCGGGAGACAGTTCCACCAGCAGATCTTGTGAGCCTTTCTCTTCTTGGGCTTCCCAAATCTTGGCAAAGTTTCCAGGATGCAATGAATGGCAGAGATAAGCTCCCTAATTGGAAGAGACTATGGTTAGATCTTGTGCAGGAAGAGATAAGGAGAAACACAAGGGATGGAGTCTCAATTAGGACTAATGATGAGGAGAACTTTGCTTTAGCTGGCAAACAGAAGAAAGCCCAAGGCAAGACCAAGTCTAGTCAGAATGGAGGCAAGAAAAAGAAGGATTGTAACAAGATCAAGTGTTTTCATTGTCATGAATTTGGACACTATGCTACAAAATGTCCAAACAAGAAATCCAACAAGCATGTTGCAGCAACAGCAGGAGGAGAAGCCCTCTCTTCTCAATTCGAATTGGATATCTCTTTCATAGTTTGCATGGAAAGCTCAGTTTGAGGTGGTGTGTGGTACATTGATTCAGGGGCTTCATTCCACATGGCAGTGAATAAAGAATTCTTTAGCAGTTTGGAGGAGAAAGACATGTAATTCCATATCAAACTTAGAGATGATGGCAGATACATGACCAAAGGAGTTGGTACAGTAAGCTTTAGGAGGAATCTGGTTCCCTTCTCCATCTCAAGAATGTGATGTATGTTCCAAAATTGAAGAAAAACCTTGTCTAAATAGCAGTCCTTGAAGGCAAACGGTATGATGTAGTATTCAGCAAATGGAAGGCCTACCTCAAGCATTCTAGTTCAGGACTAGTCTATTAGAAAAGTAATTAATGAAGCAATGAAACACATACAATATTGCAGAAACACATAAAACAAGAGAGACACAGATATGTGTGGTTCACCCAATTTGGGCTAAGTCCACGGAGAAACAACCAGTCCTTCCTTTTCTATTATCCAACAAAATGAAGACATACAACATTCAGCAGATTCATTTAATTTCCTCTTCGTTCTCACACAATCTCCTTTCTCTTTCTTGCTCAAAATAATAATATGCAATCACAATACAATTCCGTTGTATAAACCGAGGGTCGCCTTCTAGGGAAAAACCCTAAATTAACATAACTTCTACCATCAGATCATCCACCTAATGAATAGCCCAGATTGACTACGAAATTACAATATTTTACAATGCAAATTTTCATCTATTTTTAGCTTCAGAGGCGCTGCCCTGAACCCCCGCCAAGGGGGGCCTCATAAAAATCGTTGTCACCCCCCTAGACCCCCCCAACAGCGATCATAAGGGTGGCGTTGCCACCCCGTTAGGAACAGGGATCTAACGCAGCTGAAACAAAAAACCTTTGAACAATCAGGAAGATAATAAGGCTCCACACCCAACAATCTCACACTTAGAGACTGATTATATAAACTCCACCGTTGCTTTACTTGTTGGACAATGATTCCACTTGGACCTGGTTGTTTCTCATCTTCACCATCATACTTGAAGACCAATTGAAACTGAGCAGAGTCTAAGTTTCTCCCTGGTTACAACTTTTGTTAACATATCTGCAGGATTTTGGCTAGTGTGTATCTTTTCCAGCTTCAATTGTCCAGCTTCCAACACTGACTGTATGAAATGGTACTTAAGTTGTATATGTTTAGTCTTGGAATGAAATGTTGAGTTCTTGCACAAGATGAATGGCACTCTGACTATCACTATATAACCTGCCCATCTCCGGCTTCTTGCCCAATTCATCCATAAACCTTTGTAACCAAATCATTTCTTTACTAGCCTTTGTGGTAGCAACATACTCTACTTTCGTTGTTGAAAGTGCAACAATGTTTTGCAACTTTGAAACCCAACTGACACTTGTTCCACCTATAGTAAACACATACTCTGTGGTGCTTCTCCTGTTATCTCTATCACCTGCCACATCTGCGTCAACATATCCATGTAGAGCAATATTTGAACTTCTAAAACATAATCCTTGATTTGTGGTACCTCTAAAATATCTGAGAATCCACTTCACTGCCATCTAATGTTCTTTTCCGGGATTGTTCATATACCTGCTTACAACTCCCAATGCATGTGCAATATCAAGCCTTGTGCAGACCATTGCATACATTAAGCTTACAACTATTGATGCATGTGGAACTTTACACATATAATCCATCTCTTCTTGGATCTTGGGACGTATCTCCTTACTTCGTTTGAAATGGCTAGCAAAAGGTGTACTACCTAGTTTTGCATTCTACATATTAAATCTTTCCCACACCTTTTCTATGTACTCACACTAAGACAATGTTAATTTGCGATTTTTCCTGTCTCTAGTTATTCTCATACCAAGGATTTGTTTTGCAGCACCCAAATCCTTCATTGCAAATGAATTTGTCAATTTTCTTTTGAGCACATTTATTTCCTACATGTTAGACCTTGCAACAAGTATGTCATCTACATACAATAGAAATATAATATAGCTTCCATCATTTTTCCTTCTAACATAAACACAATAGTCAGAGTGACATCTAATATAACCTTGTTCAGACATAAACCTGTCAAATTTTAGATACCACTGTCTTGGAGCCTGTTTTAAGCCATACAAACTCTTCTTCAATTTGCACACTAATTTATCTTCCCCTTTGACCTCATACCCTTGTGGCTGCTGCATATATATTTCTTCCTCCAAATCCCCATGGAGAAAGGTTGTCTTTACATCTAACTGCTCAATATGCAAATCTTTTGTTGCCACTAGACTTAAAATAGTTCTGATTGAAGTCATTTTAACAATAGGAGAAAAAAATTCATCAAAGTCTATACCTTTCTTTTATGCAAACCCTTTCACCACAAGTCTAGTCTTATACCTTTGTTTGCCTCCATCTGTTAATTTTTCATAGGGCTACATTGTTATTTTCTTTATGGATTGCATTTCTTCATTAATACATTAAGTTCACCCCATATCATCATTACATTATTCAGATCTACAACATTATTCATCACCATATGCAATTATATAGAAAGAAAAACATCATCATCATCATCAATGCAGCGGAACATAAAGGAACAATAGAAGAAACGCATGCACACACATAGAAACACCAGGATTGGTCCGAGACCAAGGCAAAACTCAATTGGGAAAACCCTTGCAAATCTACTTCTTCTTAGATCGTCATCAAATGATTCAACAAAAGGGAGTACAATGATCCATAAATTTATCTATGCAACAACACAACTATGATATCCATGAAATAGATTTAATCATGCTTATAATCATAGCCCTGATTATGATTATTGTAATATGTTGTCACTCACTGAAGCCAACTGCTAGATACTGTTGTCACTGAGCTGAACATTGTTGAATACTGAGCGGAATCTTCGGAATAATGAAATCTCATCTTTGAGTCCAGGACACAGGGAGGAGTTGTGTGAGCGTCTATAGCAGTTTTGGACACTCTCTGCATAACTGGATGACTGCATCCATAACAGATTTGGATTCTCCCAGGTGAACTGGATGAGGGTGTCCGGGGCCAAACATACCCAAATTTGCCTCAAGCACTGGACGCTCTCATAAGGCTGTTGCGCGAGCGTCTATGGTAGCCCAGACGCTCTTGGGACCACTTTGTGCGAGCATCTATGGCAGCTCGGACGCTCTTAGGACCACTTTGTGCGAGCATCCAGGGACTAATACAACCAGATCTATCTTTGAAGCCCTAGATGTTGAGAAATCTAGGGCATGGATAGTTAAAATATTTCTTTGCTTCATAATTGCTTGTGATAGACTTTTACTTCTTAGCTTATAATATTTTATTCGTTATGTTATTATTGTGTTCTTTTCATCAAGGCAATTACCAATATGCACAATAAAAAACAAGTGACACAATATGTAGGCTTGTCAGCCATGGCCAAAACTTCTCACCTCCTAAGAGGAAACTCGATCAAAATTCTTCTTCTAGACCTTCAATTGATGAGTACAAAGACCCTTGACTCTAGTATCCTCCCAAGAACCTAGTCACTAACCTTGATATTCTACCTCTTCCCTTTTCCTGACTATCTCCTTGCTCTCGAAATGATCTCCTCGACTCCTTCTAGAGAAACTCGATCTCTATACTTCACACCGCTTCTTCTCAACTTCTCCTAGAGAAACTCAATCTCTATGATCTCATTGTCTTCTTCTACAGAATCTCGGTCTCTAGATCGTTATCTCGTTTACCCAGAACAAGTATCCAGAAGAATCCTTCCTTCGTTGCCCCAGAAGAAACCTGCTCTTCATTGCCCTAGAAGAAACCTCCTCTTCGTTGTCCCAGAAGAAACCTTCTTCGCAATGCCCAAAAGAATCCTCCTTCACTTGCCTAGAAGAAACTCTCCTTGTCACTAACCTTGATATTCTGCCTCTTCCCTTTTCTCGACTATCTCCTTGATCTCAAAATGCTCTCCTCGACTCCTTCTAGAGAAACTCGGTCTCTATACTTCGCATTGCTTCTTCTCGACTTCTCCTAGAGAAACTCAGTCTCTGTGATCTCATTGTCTTCTTCTAGAGAATCTCGGTCTCTAGATCGTTATCTCGATTACCCAGAACAAGTATCCAGAAGAATCCTTCCTTCGCTGCCCCAAAAGAAACCTACTCCTCACTGCCCCAAAAGAAACCTCCTCTTTCCTGTCCCAGAAGAAACCTTCTTTGCTATGCCCAGAAGAATCCTCCTTCGCTTGCCCAAAAGAAACTCTCCTTATCACTTCTTCGCACTTCTCTTTTTAGCCCTTCTTCTTCGCACTTCTTCACCGAATTTATGTCGAGTTGCTTGCCTCTAAGTGAGGCCGAGTGTGGCTATATATACACTTCTTCTCATGTCCATTAGGCCGACATGGTCTCAAGAGTTAGGTTGACTTCTTAGGCCGACAAGGTCTTAGAGGATACTTTACATAGACAAATTTGACCTTTTACAAAGTGTAACATGACTTCATTACATGAGAATGACTCTATCATTTTATGACTAGATGACAAATAATTCCTAAAGACTCTCAATGACAGTCTCGACTCAAAAATAAAATTTCTTTCTCATGAAACCCATGAAGCAAGTCAATACAATTATTTTTTTTCTTCTTTACATCTCATTACATAAAATCATAATTACATGTCATTATGAAGACCGAACCTCGTTACACTTTTCAACACTAGACGCTCCCATAACACATTGTGCTAGAATCCAAGGCTCTCTGGAGACTCTCAGGACCACTCTGTGCCAGCATCCAGGGACTAAAATGCCCCATTTTGTGCCAGGTCCGAGTTTCAGAAAACCCTAGAGTTATGCGAGCTTCGACCTTGAGATTTCAGACCCTTGTGTGAACTTTCCTCCGACGGACCCGTGTGAACCAAGACAATAAGAGAACAGAAAATGGCTTGATCAATGTGTTTAAATGAGCTTCAGGCCTCTTCTAATTAAAGGCCTTCATGAGGGTCCACTTGGGGTTGAGGCCGACCTAAGAAGTTACAAGTGGTTAGGACCGACCTATTCCATAATACATGTATGAATAAAATAATTCAAAACTCAACTTCTGCTGAACCAAATTGGGTGATCATTAGGTCGATTTTGGTCCTCTCAAAAAGAAGAATCTAATGCAATCATTATCTTCATCCTATTGGAATTTGATCGCAGTTGCAAAAATTAGCAATCCCTCTCAACTATAAGGAGAATTCCACCTGCAAATATCTGTCCCTCAATCAATTTTCCAATCTGGAATATTCAAGTGTCATCATATATCATCACTGATCATCTCTGTCATGTAGTCATCACGCCATCACCACCTCAAGTATCTCATCATCACGAATCATCAATGTACATCTTGATCTATCCCTCGCTTATTCCTGCTTATCTCTAGATTATTCCTGCTTGTATGTCAAACATTATCGAATCTAGAAGAAGAATAATTTGTTACCGAAGGGGAGCTCAAGCTACCACCCTCTATCTATCAAGTTGCAACCTGGAATCTCTACCAGCGGGCTACTACCGGGAATATCATCATCAATTGTCATAAGAGAGCATATCATCAAGGACATCGGGGAACACACCTCAACCTGGAATCTCATGGGGGAGCCATACATCTACAACCCCATATCTAGCAATAGGATATCCAAACACACATGGGAGCACATCTCGACCCTGGGATCACATCAGGGAACTCAATCTCAACCTGGAATCTCACAGGGTTATCTCAACCCATCCTATTGCCTATTGATCTTCCCATCGATGACCCTGAATAGTCATGTGGTAGAACACCTGCATCATAATCGACTTGGGTTTCACACCCCAAGTACACTCTCAACTCGTTGGCCAAACGAGGAGCGGTATTTCCGACAAGCCCTACTTATGGCTATGATGCTAATTGGGGTATACTCCGCAAAGACAAAACAGGGGAGCATCATTCTCTGACCCTATGAAGATCGAGGAGCAGTATCTTCAACCCTATGGGTAACAGATAGGGGTCATGACCTATTTTCCAGAGTTCCCTCAACCCCAAGAGTCATTCATCTCAATTCCTCACCTTGGGAGCTCAGACACAGAGGAAGAGTTGGCTCAGTGTCCTCTACCAGCACTGCTCTCATCATACGCAAATTTGGTATCAGCTTGTCTCAATAGCAGTTGTTTCTTGTTCATACAGGACATCAAATCAAATATCATGTCAAAACATAAATAATCATATAAATCACAAAAGGATACCATAATCATCCTTCCTCTCAAGGAGGTGCCAACGACAAGCCTGAGCTTGTTTCGAACAACTGCAATGTCTTAATATATGAGAGTATCTCGATCCCAACTATAAATATGGGACTTTCTGCCAATTGGTTCACAATGTATCCATGTCATATCCAGATCATGCTCAGACAACTCTCTAAGGAGCTTCTTCTCCTGCCTCACAGCTAGCCATGCTAGCAACATCACACCCATCCTCAATCGTACAATGGACTTCTCATCCAAGATATCATGGCAGATCTTATACTAAAGCAACATCCAAATGTGCTTAACAATAATCTATATCAACAACAATGCATCCTACAGTCACATATCATAGGAGAAATATTTCAGTCTCAAAAATAGAATATCTCATGTAGATATTTCAATGGATGCTTGGTGGCAACTCTATGAATGAAGAGGCTCACTCATGTTCTATGCACATCATATATATATGCAAATGGATGTTCAAAACAGTTGTCAACAACCATGCAATATCAATCCGAACTTTATCAAGTCATTCTCATAATCATAATACAAGTCATTCTGTCACTAGGTGCAAATGCATACACCAAGGATGAGTCATGCAAGTTTCAGTTTCATGCTGAATCACAACTATCATTACCTCAACCATTGTGCTAAGAACGAGGAGGCCAATACAAAATCAATTTTATGAATACACACATAAGTCATTATAGCCATATAGCATTAACATCAGGGCAAATCAACAATCGTCATATCAAAACATTAGACATCAGGTCAAGTCCAAATTGTTATCATAGATAGATCTATAATAAAAGCATATCTCAATCATTAATTCAAAGTTATTGTCAAGCATCATGACAAAATACTATTCATCTATATCAATCAACCAAATCATGCCAACCTCTTGTAGCACAAACATAGTGACATATCTCTATGTATGTCTCGGTCACCTGCAAACACAAGTTCAGTTTGCATGTTCATGTTATAGGAAAAATTCAAGGTTTTCCACTTGCAGATCTTGTTGTTATCTGCAACACATCTGTCGTACTGAGCTCTTCCAGACGACGATTTGATTTCATACACAATACTTCATTTTTATGTCATCAGCGATTTTACCCAATAACTTCAGAAATCATATTACAGTGGCAGAATATGTAAGAGACACCTTGATTCAGAGTTTAGACAGCTTCAGAAAGCTTCAGATGATGATCAACTATAGTCAAACCTCTGCACGCTAACTTCAGGTTACCATGGGAACATCTTTAGCTCCCTGGACGCTACCCAGGCCTTAGCATGTGTGTTTCCAAGGACGAGATCTCCCAGTTCAGTGCCTGCATCCGCAGCAGAAACCCTAATTTCTGTACATGCTCCAGATCTGAGATATTGTTGCAAATCAATAATGTTAGATGCACATAAATCATATTTCAACAGTACGTAATGCAAATAGTGGTTTGAGAAGAGATTCTCCCTCTGACTGGGGAAATACTTCATTCATCTTCATTCATGTCATCAGCCTATCTCTACTAGAGTCATGCAACGGAAGATCTATTAGATCATAAACATATACCTATCATGGCTATTAGCATCATGAAATCAATCTTTCATCAAAGGTTAGACTCCAAGCAACATATAGATGCAACATCATATCTCAGAGATTATGAGCACAAAAACACTTTCTATTAGGTCACTCTATCAAGTTAGAGCAATCAGGGTAACCATATGCCATCAAGACAAGACCACAAGTAGTAAGAGATCTAGAATATCAATCTCATAGTTATACCTCTAACATCATGCTTATCATGAACAATAAGATCAAGTAAAGTCATTCAATAAAAACTATATCAAAACAATGAGAGTGTCAATCTCTCTTTCCATATGCTTTCATCATGCTTATCACAAGCATTATGAGCAGATTCATGTATACGAGTCAATGAGCTATCCTTCTATATGAAAAGTACCAAGAGTATCATTTACTAGAGTCAAGGTGCTAACCTTCTTTATAGAATCAATATCTCCAAGAACAATAGATGTTAGCCAAACATCAGGTGATGCCACTATATCCAAGATCAGCAATAAGTAGCCTCATAGAATCAAGAAAATCAAAACGTTCAACACCAAGTACATCATTTTATCATAGGAAACATAGATCCAAGTTGCTTTCATATGCATGTATGCGTTGTCAAAGAAAGAGACATTCTCATCATAACTTAGGGCTTACCGAGTCATCCAATGTTACAGCTGAAATATAACATACCATGCATACCTTGTGGTATTCAAATACCTGTGCACCTTTTCATTAGACAAAGGCAGCTTGACGCACTTTGTCTTCTTATAGTGTCTCTTAACCTTTTCCACCTCTAGCCATCTTTCCTGCATTTCAAATGATCCTCAAGAAGGATCTATCTCATCAAAGTTCATCATGCAGGTCAGAAACATCCATTTACTCAAACACATATGCAGGAAGTATAAGCAATAAATTTAATAATCAGATCCATAAGTCTAAGAAGAAAGAGGCATCATAAGTCAAGAAGAAAGGTGATCCTCTCCCTCTTGAATCAATCTTCAAGAGCCATCAATGTCCATGGTCCATATACCAATGTTGCCTTCAGTTATTCAACCAAGTCTGCCAGGGATTATCCCATCTAGGGCTTCATTTCCCACAAGTGCTTGAGCATCTTCACAATTCACATTGACCATACTAGGTTTCATATATCATATTGTTTCCATAAACCAGGGTTTTCTCTTCAAACCTACATCATAGAATCCATCAAACCCAAATAATCAACTTGCCTAGGGTTTTCTTCAAACCCTAGTATTCTTTTAGGTCTCCACCATCCTCTTCTTGCTTCCATCAAAGGTGTCATCATCGGGGTGATCTCCAAGGCTTTTCTTTAGCCCATCTCTAATACCATGTTAACTTTTCACAGAGCTACATTGTTCTTTGCTTTGATAATTGCATTTCTTCATTAATACATTAAGTTCACCCCATATCATCATTACATTATTCAGATCTACACCATTATTCATCAGCATATGCAATTATATAGAAAGAAGAGAATCATCATCATCATAAATGCAGGGGAACATAAAGGAACAATAGAAGAAAAACATGCACACACATAGAGACACCAGGATTGGTCTGAGACTAGGGGAAAACCCTTGCAAATCTTCTTCTTCTTAAATTGTCATCAAATGATTCAGCAAAAGAGAGTACAATGATCCATAACTTTATCTATACAACCAAACAACTATGATATCCATGAAACATATCTAATCACGCTTATAATCATAGCCATGATTCTGATTAATGTAATGTGTTGTCACCGACTGAAGCCCACTGTTGGATATCGTTGTCACTAAGCTAAACACTGCTAATTACAGAGCAAAATCTTCAGAATATTGAAATCTCATCTTTGAGTCCAGGACACAGGGAAGAGTTGTGCAAGCGTCAATAGAAGTTCTGGACGCTCTCTGCATAACTGGATGACTGTGTCCGAAACAGATCTGGCTGCTCCCAAGTTAATTGGATGAGGGCGTCCTAGGTAAAACATACCCAGATCTACCTCACGCCCTAGACACTCTCATAAGGTTGTTGTGTGGGCGTCTATAGCAGACCGGACACTCTCAGGACCACTCTGTGCGATCGTCCAGGGACTAATATAACCCGATCTATCTTTGAAGCCCTAGACGCTCCCGTAACACATTGTGCTAGTGTCCAAGGCTCCCTGGACACTCTCAGGACCACTCTATGCCAACATCCAGCGACTAAAATGCCCCATTCTATGCCAGCGTCCGAGATCCAGAAAACCCTAGATCAGTGTGAGCTTCAACCCTGAAATTTCGGACCCTTGTGCGAACTTTCCTCCGACAGACCTATGCTAAACAAGACAATAAGAGAAGAGAAGATGGCTTGATCAATGTGTCCAAATGAGCTTGAGCTCTCTTCTATTTTTAGGCTTTCATGAAGGTCAACTTGGGGTTGAGGCCGACCTAAGCAGCTACACATGTCGTTAGGGTTGACCCATTCCATAATACATGTATGAATAAAATAATTCAAAACTCAACTTCTGCTTGACCAAATTAGGTGATCTTTAGGTCAATTTTGGTCCTCTCTAAAAGAGGAATCTAGTGCAATCATTATCTTCATCATATGAGTTGTCCAAAGTGGAATTTGACCATAGTTGTAAAAATTAACACTCCCTCTCAACTAGGGAGAATTCCACCTGCCAATATCTGTCCATCGATTAATATGCCAATCTAGAATCTTCAAGTGTCATCACGTATCATCACAGATCATCTTTGCCATGTAGTCATCATGCCATTACCACCTCAAGTATCTCATCATCACGAATCATCAATGTACATCTCAATCTATCCCTTGCTTATATCTTGATTGTTCCTGCTCGTATGTCGAACATTATTGAATCTAGAAGAAGAAGAATTTGTTACTGGAGTGGAAGTCAAGCTACCACCCTCTATCGATCAGGCTGCTACATGGAATCTCTGCCAGCGGGCTACTACCCAAAATATCATCATCAATCGTCATCGGAGAGCATATCATCAAGGAGAATATCTCAACTTGGAATCACATCGGAGAACACATCTCAACCCGGAATCTCATGGGGGAGTTATACATATACAACCCTATATCTAGTAATAAGATATCCAAACACACAGGGGAGCACATCTCGACCCTGGGATCACATCAGGGAGCTCAATCTCATCCTAGAATCTCATAGGGTCATCGCAACCCATCCTATTGCCTATTGATCTTCCCATTGATGACCCTAAATAGTCATGTGGTAGAACACATGCCTCATAATCGACTTGGGTTGTACACCCCAAGTACACTCTTAACTCATTGGCTAAACGAGGAACAGTATTCCTGACAAGCCATGCTTGTGGGTATGATGCCAACTGGGGTATACTCTGCAAAGACCAAACAGGGGATTAGCATTCTCCAACCCTATGAACATAGGGGAGCAGCGTCTTCAACCCTATGGGTAACAAATAGGGGTCATACCCTATTGTCCAAATTTCCCTCAACCCCAGGAGACCTTCATCTCAATTCCTCACCCTAGGAGCTTAGACAAGGAGGAAGAGTTGACTCAGTGTCCTCGATCAGCGCTACTCTCATCATACCCAAATCTAGTATCATCTTGTCTCAATAGCAATTGTTTCCTATTCATACAGAACATCAAATCAAATATCATGTCATGACATAAATAATCATATAAATCACAAAAGGATACCATAATCATCCTCCCTCTCAAGGAGGTGCCAACCACGAGCCTTAGCTTGTTTCGAACAGTTTGCACTATCTAAATATATAAGAGTATCTTGTTCCCAACTATAAATATGGGACTTTCAGTCAATTGGATTACAATGTATCCACGTCATATCCAGATTTCCCTCAACCCCAGGAGACCTCCATATCAATTCCTCACCCTGGGAGCTCAAACAAGGAGGAAGAGTTGGCTCAGTGTCCTCAATCAGCATTGCTCTCATCATACTCAAATCTGGTATCAGCTTGTCTCAATAGCCGTTGTTTCCTGTTCATATAGAACATCAAATCAAATATCATGTCATAACATAAATAATCATATAAATCACAAAAGGATACCATAATCATCCTCCCTCTCAAGGAGGTGCCAACCACAAGCCTGAGCTTGTTTCGAACAATTGCACTATCTCAATATATGAGAGTATCTCATTCCCAACTATAAATATGGGACTTTCAACCAATTAGATCGCAATGTATCCATGTCATATCCAGATCATGCTAAGACAGCTCCCTAAAGAGCTTCTTAAGTTCTTCATCCTACCTCATAGTTCACCATGCTAGCAACATCGTACTCATCCTCAATTGTACTATGGACCCCTCATCCAAGATATCATGGCATATCTTATACTAAAGCAACATCCAAATGTGCTTAACAATAATCATTATCAACAACAATTCATCCATGTCGTCTTATATCATAGTAGAAATATGTCAGTCTCAAAAATAGAATATCTCATGCGGATATTTCAATGGATGCACGGTGGCAACTCTATGTGAATGAAGCGGCTCACTCATGTTCTATGCACATCATATATATATAGATGGATGTTCAAAACGAAACATTATTTCTTCAAACAACTGTTGGATGCCGTGTCAAGTTCAACAACATCTTGAACTTCAAATCAAAGTATCCATGGGTTTGCATTTACATTATTCAAAAACATTTTCAAATAGTTTTGCAATATGGAGTTTCTTTCCCAAATTCCAGAAATCAATACATCTTACCATGATAAATCATTTTGAGCTTCAAAATATATCTCCCTCTGATTTAGATCATCAGAGGCTCAAGAGTAAACCATCAAGATATAAAACCAAAACCATAATCAAAATCAAAGCCATACCTTGGAACTCATCATTCTGACTTCATCAGATAATTGTCAAATATGGGCATATCTGGATCAGGGAGCTTGCTTCATGCAATGCTCTCAAGCACAATGCCTTACTAAGCCAGCATAATCAGCCTTACATAAATCAATGTTGTAACATCACATCAACAAAGTCAGTGTATCAAAGGGTTAGAAGTCGGATCTAAACTATTATCAAAGTCATCAATATCACAGTATCAATTCTTTCAACTAGGTGACAAGTAGAGCACATATTAAATCTTGACTTCATCTATGACAAGAATTTGTCTTGTCATCAACAATGCAAAATATCAATCCAAACTATCAAATCATTCTCATAACCATAATACAAGTCATTCTGTCACTAGATGCAAATGCATACACCAAGGATGAGTCATGTAGGTTTCGGTTTCATGTTGAATCACAACTATCATTACCTCAACCATTGTGCTAGGAACGAGAAGGACAATACAAAATCATTTTTCCGAATACCCACGTAAGTCATTATGCCCACGTAGCATTGACATCAGGGCAAATCAACAATCGTTAGATCAAATCATTAAACATCACGTCAAGTCCAAATTTGCTATCGTAGAGAGATCTATAGTCAAAGCAAATCTCAATCATTAATTCAAAGTTATTGGCAAGCATCGTGACAAAACTTTGCTCATCTATATCAATTAGCCAAATCGTGCCAACCTCTTGTAGCACAAATGGGGTGACATATCTATATGTATGTCTTGGTCACCTACAAACACAAGTTCAGTCTGCATGTTCATGTTATGGCAAACATTCAAGCTTTTCCTGCTTGCAGATCTTGTTGTTATCTGCAACACATCTGTGGTACTGACATCTTCCAGGTGACGATCCGATTTCATGCACAATACTTCAATTTTATGTGATCAGAAATTTAACCAACAACTTCAGAAATTAGATTACAGTCGCAGAATATGTCAAAGACACCTTGATTCAGAGTTCAGACAGCTTCGGCCAACTGTAGTCAAACCTTCAGATGCTCTCTTTAGGTTAGCATGGGGGCATCTTTAGTTACCTGGATGCTACTATAGCCTTAGCATGCATGCGTCCAGGGACAAGATCTCCCAGCTCATTCCTTGCGTCTGGAGCAGAAACCCTAATTTATGTACATGCTCCATATTTGAGATTTTGTTGCAGATCAATCATGTTAGATGCACATGAATCACATTTCAACAGTGCAGAGTGCAAATAGTGGTTTTGAGAAGAGATTCTCCCTCTGACAAGGAATCTACTTCATTCATCTTCATTGATGTCATCATCCTGTCTCTACTAGAGTCATGCAACAACAAATTTGTTAGATCATAAACATATACCTATCATGGCTATTAGCTTCATGATATCAATCTTTCATCAAAGGTTAGACTCCAAGCAGCATATAGATGCAACATCATATCTCAGACATTATGAGCACAATAACACTTTCTATCAATTCACTTTATCAAGTTAGAGCATTTAGCTTAACCATCAAGCCAAGACCACAGGTAGTAAGATATCTAGAATATCAATCTCAAAGTTATACCTCTAATATCATGCTTATCATGATCAATAAGATCAAGTAAGGTCATTCAAGAAAAGCTTTATCAAAACAATGAGAGTGTCAATCTCTCTTTCCATATGCTTCCATCATGCTTATCAGAAGCATTATCAGCAGATTCATGTATAGGAGTCAATGAGCTATCCTTCTATATGAAAACTATCAAGAGTATCATTTACTAGAGTCAAGGTGCTAGCCTTCTTTATAGAATCAAGATATCCAAGAACAATAGATGTTAGCCAAACATCAAGTTACGCCATTATATACAAGATCAGCAATAAGAAGCCTCATAGAATAGAGAAATCAAAATGTTCAACACTAGGTGCATCATTTCGTCATAGGAAACATTGATCCAAGTTGCTTTCATATGCATGTATGAGTCGTCAAAGAAAGAGACATTCTCATCATAACTTAGGGCTTACAGAGCCATCCAAAGTTACACCTGATATATAACATACCATGCATACCTTGTGGTATTCAAATACCTGTCCACCTTTTCATTAGACATAGGCAGCTTGAAGCACTTTGTTTTCTTATAGTACCTCTTAATCTTTTCCAGCTCTAGCTATCCTTCCTTCATTTCAAATGATCCTCAAGAAGGATCTATCTCATCACAGTTCATCATGGCAGTTAGAAACATCCATTTACTCAAATACATATGCAAGAAGTATAAGCAATAAACTTAATAATCAGATCCATAAGTCTAAAAAGTAAGAGGCATCACAAGTCAAGAAATACTTATCTTCAATGAGAGGTAATCCTCTCCCTCTTGAACCAATATTCAAGAGCCATCAATGTCCATGGTCCATTTTCGAATGTTGCCTTCAGTTATTCAACCAAGCCTACTAGGGATTATCCCATCTAGGGCTTCATCTCCCACAAGTGCTTGAGCATCTTCACACTGACCATACTAGGTTTCATATCTCATATTGCTTCCATAAACCAGTTTTTTCTCTTCAACCTACATCATAGAATCCATTGAACCCTAATAATCAAGTTGCCTAGGGTTTTCTTCAAACCCTAGTATTCTTTTAGGTCTCCACCATCCTCTTCTTGCTTCCATCAAAAGTGTCGTCATCAGGGTGATCTCCATGGCTTTTATTCAGCCCAGCTCTGATACCATGTTAATTTTCCATAGGGCTACATTGTTCTTTGCTTTGATAATTGCATTTCTTCAATAATACATTAAGTTCACCCCATATCATCATTACATTATTCAGATCTACACCATCATTCATCAACGTATGCAATTATATATAAAGAACAACATCATCATCATCATCATCAATGCAATAGAGCATAAAGGAATAATAGAATAAAAGCATGCACACACATATAGACACCAAGATTACTCTGAGACCAGGGCAAAACACACTATGGGGAAAACCCTTGCAAATCTTCTTCTTCTTAGATCCTCATCAAATGATTCAGCAAAAGAGAGTACAATGATCCATAACTTTCTCTATGAAACAAAACAACTATGATATCCATGAAATAGAATCTAATCATCCTTATAATCATAGCCCTGATTCTGATTACTGTAATGTGTTGTCACTGATTGAAGCCAACTACTACATATTGTTGTCCCTGAGTTGAACACTACTGAATATTGAGCAGAATCTTCGGAATACTAAAATCTCATCTTTGAGTCTAGGACGCAGGGAGGAGTTGTGTGAGCGTCTATAGCAGTTTTGGATGCTCTTTGCATGACTGGATGACTGCGTCTGGAACAGATCTGGACGCTCCTAGGTGAACTGGAGAAGGGCGTTTGGGGTCAAACATGCCCAAATCTGCCTCAAGCCTTGGACGCTCTCATAGGGTTGTTGTGCGAGTGTCTATGGCAGCCTAAATGCTCTCAGTACCACTCTGTGCGAGCGTCCGGGGACTAATACAGCCCGATCTATCTCTGAAGCCATGGACGCTCCCATAGTACATTGTGCCAACGTACAAGGCTCCTTGGATGCTCTCAGAACCACTTTGTGCTAGCATCGAGAAACTAAAATGCCACATTTTGTGCCAGCGTCCGAGATCTAAAAAACCATAGATTAGTGCGAGCTGAGACCATGAGATTTCGGACCCTTGTGCAAAGTTTCATCCGACAAACTTGTGCGAACCCAAACAATAAGAGAAGAGAAGATGGCTTGATCAATGTGTCCAAATTAGCTTGAGGTCTCTTCTATTTATAGACTTTCATGAGGGTCCACTTGGAGTTGAGGCCAACCTAAGCAGTTACACATGTGGTTAGGGCTGACCCATTCCATAATACATGTATTAATAAAATAATTCAAAACTCAACTTCCGCTTGACCAAATTGGGTGATCTTTAGGAAAATTTTGGTCCTCTCGGAAAGAGGAATCTAATGCAATCATTATCTTCATCATATGAGCTGTCCAAAGTGGAATTTGACAGCAGTTGCAAAAATTAACACTCCCTCTCAACTAGGGAGAATTCCACCTGCCAATATTTGTCCATCGACCAATATGCCAATCTGGAATCTTCAAGTGTCATCACGTATCATCACTAATCATATTTGTCATGTACTCATCATGCCATCACCACCTCAAGTACCTCATCATCACAAATCATCAATGTACATCTCGATCTATCCCTTGCTTATTCCTGCCTATCTCTTGATTGTTCTTGCTCATATGACGAACATTATCGAATCTAGAAGAAGAATTTGTTACTGGAGGGGAGCTCAAGCTACCACCCTCTATCCATCAGGCTACTACATGGAACCTTTACCAATGGGCTACTACCCGGAATATCATCATCAATCATCATCGGAGAGCATATCACAACCTAGAATCACATTGGCGAACGCATCTTGACCCGAAATCTCATGGGGGAGCTATACATCCACAACCCCATATCTAGCAATAGGATGTCCAAACACACAGGGGAGCACATCTCAACCCTCAGATCACATTAGGGAGCTCAATCTCAATCTGGAATCTCATAAGGTTATCTCAATTCTCAACCCATCCTATTGCCTACTAATCTTCAATCGATGACCCAGAATAGTCATGTCGTAGAACACCTGCATCATAATCGAATTGGGTTGTAGACCCCAAGTACACTCTCAACTCGTTGGCCAAACGACGAGCGGTATTCCTGACAAGCGTTGCTTGTGTGTATGATACCAACTGGAGTATACTCTGCAAAGACCAAATAGGGGAGCAGCATTCTCCGACCCTATGAAGATAGGGGAGTAGCATCTTCAACCCTATAGGTAACAGATAGGGATCATACCCTATTGTCTAGAGTTCGCTCAACAATGGGAGCCCTCCATCTCAATTTTTCACCCTGCATGATCTCAGATTTGATCTTCTATTGAAATGTGATTTATTATCTTTTAAAAAGTGTTAATGCGTGACTTTTTAAAACACCATTTAAATTGCTTTAAAACTTGAATAAGAACTTGAAAATGGAAATTGCAGTAATTCAGAAAATATAACAGCAAGCACATTAACACAATGACACCAAAATTTTGATAACGGAGTTCAGCTATCTTCAAGCCTACATCTTTGGGCCCTGGTCTTCAATGGGGAGGCCTTTATATTAAATTTTGAAAACCATAAATGCATAAAAGAAAATTTCTTCAGATACAATCCTGAACAATGTTGCTGCAATCTGTTTTGTCTCAGGAACCTGTAGCAACTCTCGGTTCTGAAAAAGGCTTCCCAGATCTCCCAAAAAGTGCCTTCATATTTTAAAGTCTTGTTGCCTATCCCTGCACAAATATTTCCTTGTTGCATAAAATCTCAGCTCTCCTTGTTTGGCGCATCAATGAAAATATTAATTTATAGGTAGGAGGTCGGGGGATCAAATCCCGACCTCACCGTCGGTGGTTTGGGTTCACAACTATATATTTTTATTTTAATATAAGTTTAAACAATAATAAGGTGGTGGGGTCCCCCGGACCCACCCCTCCCCAACCATATACTTTCCATATAGCAATATATCGAAAAAATTAAATGTTTCAGTGGCATGGTCTACGGACCCACCACCCTTCACTGTTACATACAATGTATCACATTAAATGAAATGTGTTAAACCATTGGCAAAGGCGGATAAGGTTGGAGAGTAGATATGGCAGAGGTTTTCGCTGATGGATAAGGGGGCCTCCATACTTGGCAGGGCGCCCAATGCACTGGCGGAGCTGCCAGTTTTGGTGGGCTCCGCCCCGCCCCTCTTTTTTTAATAATGAAACAAACCCACTTTAAATATATGCGGCAGAAACTTTATCAACAGGAAACATTATAGGAGAGTTGGTTAAGGCGTGCAGTTTGCATTTGATAGGTCACGGTGTCAAATCCCGTTAGCTCCGTCAAGATCTTAACAACTTTTGACTTATCCAATGAGTCCATGTATTGCGCTCTGGTATGGCCACGTGTCGCCTTGGGATTGGTCCCAACCGCAACCTACCACTTGTCATCGCAGCAATGGTCCATATGCGCCAACCATAACTTGCCATTTGTCACCTTCTTATGATGCCACGTGTTGGTCAAACCTTGACCTTTGACTTCCCGTTGACCATTGACTGACTTTGACTTTGACTTTTTGGAGTTTTGCCTAAAAACTTTGACTTTGAATAACTTCATACGAAGTTGGTTTTCGCCCATTCAAGTTACATTGGAATCATTTTTTCCGAGCTCTATGCGATGGCGCTGCTTTCACTCGAATCTAACAACTTTGAAATTTTGGCCTTATCTGGATCCTTGTTCATCCATTGATACTTTTCAGGTCACTGGGAGCTCAGACGAGGAGGAAGAGTTGGCTTAGTGTCCTCGATCAGCGCTACTCTCATCATACTCAAATCTAGTATTAGCTTGTCTCAATAGCAGTTGTTTCCTATTCATACAGGACATCAAATCAAATACCATGTCAGAACATAAATACTCATATAAATTACAAAAGGATACCATAATCATCCTTCCTCTCAAGGAGGTGCCAACCACAAGCCTGAGCTTGTTTCGAACAACTACACTGTCTCAATATATGAGAGTATCTCAATCCCAACTATAAATATGGGATTTTCTACCAATTGGATCAGAATGTATCCATGTCATATCCAGATCATGCTCAGACAACTCTCTAAGGAGCTTCTTCATCCTGCCTCATAGCTAGCCATGCTAGCAACATCGTACTCATCCTCAATCATACTATGGACCTCTCATCCAAGATATCATGGCAGATCCACTCTACATAAAACAACCCGAGGGGTTCGAAGTACAAGATCAAAGGACACACGTATGCAAGTTGAAGAAATCCCTCTATGGGTTGAAGCAAGCCCCTAGGACTTGGTATGAGAGGAATGATAGCTATCTTATGAAGCTACGATTTACAAGGAGTGATGTTGATCCTAACCTATACTTCAAGGTTGAAAAGGACATGCCTGTCATTTCGGTGATTTATGTGGATTATCTCTTTCTGACAGGTGCAGACCCTCTCATTTATCAATGCAAGAGGGAGTTGGCTTCCGAGTTCGAGATGAAGGACCTAAGTCTGATGCACTACTTCTTGTTGAAAAGTGTAACTAGGTTCGGTCTTCATAATGACATGTGTAAATATGATTTTATGTAATTAATGTAAAGAAAAGAATAAAATTATTTATTGTAATGCTTGTCTCATGGGTTTCATGAGCAAGGAATTTTCTTTTAGGTAAGGCTCCCATTCTAAGCCCTTAAAATTGGTCATTAAGTTAAATTGATTCAATGTCATGTATGAAGGACCCTTCTTGGGCATGTTACATACTTGTATGACTCATTGAAAGAATAAAAAGGCCCTCCAAGACCAAGTTAAAACATCTCCTACAAGTCAGCTTCAAGAAGGAATAATGAAACCTCTCGAAAAGACATGTCGACTCACCCACAATTCAAGTCATCTTATTTGATGGGCAAACAACTATAAATAGGGCAGCTCGGCTTCATTTTAGAGCAAGATTTTGGGTCAAGGCAATTTGAGTAAGAAAGGTGCGAAGAAGTTCGATCTAAGGTTCAATCGCAGCTCTATATCCAAGCGAAGAAAAGTGAAGGAAGAGAGAAGTCTTTGGTGTTTCTTTGGATCTGTTTTAGGACTATTTCTTGTCACACGTGTGAAGAAGAGAGGCATCATCTGCTGTAGGAAGGACCAAGAGTATCATTGTTTGCTACAAGGAAGGGTCGAGGTTGGTAAGTTCATTCTAGAAGCCGAGTCAAGGAGAAGAGATTGCAATCATCAAGCCGAAGTGTATAAGCAAGTCTCCCCATTCAAGCGAAGTGGTAACAAGGTGTTGCAACTAGGGCTTCTGAATTAAGGCCGAAAGTTGCAGGTCTGCCCTAGGAGTAGAAACACTACAAGGTAGCCAAGGAGAAAGAAACACGGAGTTTGACTATCATTGACTCAAGGAAGACGAGGAAGCTTTGTGACTTGGTCTTGGAGAGGTCAAATAGGTCAAGGGTCTTGGTCTTGGTATTCGTCAATTGAAGTCTCTATAAGAAGGAGAATTCGTTTAGGTTTTCCTCTCAAGTGGGAGAGGTTTTGGCCCTAGCTGATAGCCTACATTTTGTTTCTCTTGTCTCTTTATTGTTTATGCTTTGATAGTTATTTGATGAAGAAGAACACTATAATAATCTAACTAAAGAGAAGATCATAATCTATTGAAGTAAAAAGCACTCACAAGCAACTATCTTTATAAAAAATCACCTAATCTTGATGCCCTAGATTTCTCAACATGATATCAGAGCTAAGGTAACAAAGTCAAGGAAGGGCATCTTATCAAGGGATACTCAAGGATCTGTTAAAAAATCAGAAAGGCATAAAAATTTTCTTATATTTGATAATTACATGTGATGTTCTTGATTTCTTATTAGATTTCCTTTATATCTTCTTTACTTTTAGTTCATCAAGCAATTACCAAAGCAATAGCACATAAATCAATGGACACTAAATATAGGCACACAGCCAAGGAAAAACCCCTCTCTAATGGAAAACCCAGTCAGTAATTCTTCCTTCAATAGTTTTCCTAAACAAACTTTCCAAGACTCTAGACCTTGAAACAAACTTTCCTCCACACCAAGTCAGCGTTCCTCTCCCTTCGCAGATGATCCTATTTGACCTGGCAGCAATAGCAACACTATACAGCGCTTTCTTGTACCCAGTAACTTCGACCTTGATTTGGAGACTTCGATCTTGGCTGAAAGACTTCAACTTGGACTTAGGAACTTCAATCTTGGCCCAATACAACTTCTTGAGGCAGCAACACCCAACAACAGCAACTTCAACCTATACTTGTTCTAGCAACAACAACTGGCAGCGGCATCAACAAGAGAACTTCGACCTTCCAATCTAGGGCACGAGGGAGAGAGAGATGCACCAAAATTTTGATTTTCCTTTCTTCTTTCACCTTGACCAAACTCGTACTTCTTTAGCCCTCTTCCTTCACTTCGCACTTTTCCCAGCTTCCAGAGAGATATCGAACTTGCTTGAAATGTTCTCCTCCAAATGAATTTGAACTACTTCTTTTATAGCCTTCAGGTGAGGTCGAATAGCCTTCCTTGAGGCTGGCTTGATCATCTTAAGGCCGACTTGGTGTGGAGGCAACATATTTCATTTTTGACTCAATACTAAACTGTTTTACATGATTCAAAAGCCCAAGAAGGGTCCCTTTAAAAGTACAATGACTCTATTAACTCAGAAAAATCCTAGAAGTCCTCAATGGGGACTTTGACCTAAAACATGATGACCCAAGCATGAAACGCATGCTTTACTAAGTCATAATAATAATAATAATAATAATTCCTTTCTTTATTCTTTTGACAAGTACATCACATAATGACTCAAATACATTAATGAAGACCGAACCTAGTTACATTTTCCAACAGGATCAAATCTCGAGAAAGGCATCAAAGCAAATCTAGAAGATAATCTTGAAGTCAAGATCTACAAAATAAGTATCAAAACCCTAGATCAAAGAAGAAGTCTACACTAGAAAGAAGTCTTGGAATCCTCAAGTCATCATCAAAAAGGCCCCAAAGACCCTCATCAAGTTGAAGAGATCTTGAAATCAAGGCAGCTTGAAGTCCATCCATTCACAGGAAGCAAGATAAAAGAACATCATCAAAAGTTCTAAAGCAATCTCTCTCTCAAGCAAGGTCCTTTCATTATAGAAGCATCAAAGACACCATCAAGAAGTCATCATCATCATCAAGGACATCACCATCAAAGGATCTAAAGAAATCTCCCTCTCTGTGAGATCAAGGATCATTCTTGAAGAAAACTATCTTCATCAAGGAGAAGTTTTCTATTCTCTATATCATCATCAACATCAAGGAAGTAGCAAGGAGGAGCATCCTATCAAGTATATTTATGTCCACATTTGACGCTGTCAAAATGTCGTTTTCCAAGGAAAGCAACAAATTGGTTGGGGCTTCAAACTATCTTGCATGGAAGAAAAGGACATATCTGAATCTCATTGAAAATGACGTTATGGAACATGTCAAAGGATCTATCACTAAACCAGCAAAGGAAGATGCTCAAGCATTTGCAAAGTATATGAAAGAGGAAGTTAGGGCTCAAAGGATTCTCATAGAATCCATTAAGGATCCCCTCATTCCATATGTGTCAAAACTCGAAACTTCAAAAGAAATCTATGACAAACTGGTAGCGTTGTATTCCATAAGCACTACTGGAGTATCATCTCTTTAAAGCAAGAACTCTACAAGCTAAAGATGTCGAAGGAAGAAAGAATTGTTGGGTTGTGTTATATTCTTTCCACGACTAGCCCACGTAGTTACCTGGGGTGTTAGAGGGGGGATGCGGAACCCCCTCTTCAATGCACCGATTGCATAGCGGGGGGTCACAGGGGGTTTGAGGGGCACAAGTATCCCCACTCAATGGGGTCCGCGGCAGTGCCCCAGAAAATTTTGTTTTTGGACCTTGTATTAGGTTGGGCGGACCTACCTATGGTTTTGTGCATGATTTTTCGCACATGGTTTTGGACGCGATGGTTTTCGGTCTATGGTATTGGATGATTCAGCATGTATAAATATGTATTGTAACATTGAAAGGAACATAATAAAAAATCAAGTTGGTAGTCCCGATTTTGGGATCCAGGGGAAAATCTATGTGTATATGTGTTTTATGTGTTATGCTCTTGCATTGTTTATTTTCTGTGTTTTAGAATTTGTATG